>JAQZBX010021511.1:6422-32320 GCA_029593785.1 Cabassous unicinctus
TTTTTTTTTTTTTTTTAAATGGTGTTTGCATTTCAGAGATTAAAAGCGGCTTTGACCCAGCAACATCCTCCAGTTACCAATGGAGATACTGTCAAAGGTCATGGTAGCGGATTGGTTAGAACTCAGTCAGAGGAATCTCTACCACAATCATTACAACAGCCAGCCACATCTACTACAGAAACTCCGGTATGTGAATAGTTTTATGACTTAGCATTCTTATTATCGTCATCCTTAAAAAACAAACGCAGTATAACTAAATAACTACTCTATGTACTTGGAAAAAAAATTATTTTTCGTCATGTTATTTTTTCAAAAGTGTAGCAAAAACCTTAGGAAAAGGTAGTTTATTGTAAAAGTATTGATACTGAAAAAATACATTAAAAATAGTTTAGCAACTGTTACTGTTCAGGACACCCTGTAAATGTTTCAGTATGGCACAATATCTGTCAATACTCTGTAAAGAAAACATTTTTTCCCCATTGATTCTAGAACAGTTAAATGCAGCTTAAGAAACTTCATTGCTTTGCTGAGGAACTTTGGAGTTGTGACTTGCCCCTTTGAAAAATTAGTTTCATAACTAGAAAAATAATATTAGACTCTTACACTGAGGAGCGCAGAGCTTTCCTTTAATGCTCTTTTGATTATTTTCAAATGCTACCAACTTGTTATAAAAAGCAAACCATCACTCTTTATTAAAATTATATATTTTCCTTGCTGTATTAAATAGGTTTGAGTTGAACGGTGCTCCAGTGTAACCTGAAATATTAAGTAATGGAAAAATTCTATAGATTAAGTTCTGAATAAGTTATACATAGTAACAACAACTTTGATGTTTCTGAAGAATGCAGTACAGGCATACCTCAGATATTGCGAATCCATTTCTAGACTACCACAATAAAGCAAATATCTCAGTAAAGCAAGTCACGTAACAATGAAGTTTGCACATCGATTGACTCTTCCTTTCACAAAAGAGTTCTCTTCAGCATGCAATGCTGTTTGATAGCATTTGACCCACAGTAGAATGTCTTTCAAAATTGGAGTCAATCCTCTCAAACCCTGCTGCTGCTTTATCAACAAAGTTTATATAATATTCTAAATTCTTTCTTGTAATTTCAACAATGTTCATGGCATCTTCACCAAGAGTAGATTCCATCTCAAGAAACCACTTTCTTTGCTCATCCATAGGAAGCAACTCCTCATCCATTCAAGTTTTACCATGAGATTACAGCAATTCAGTCACATCTTCAGGCTCCGCTTCTAATTCTAGTTCTCTTGCTATTTTTACCACATCTGCAGGTACCTTCTCCACTGAAGTCTTGAACCCCTCAAAGTCATGCATGAGGGCTGGAATCAGCTTCTTCCAAACTCCTGTTCATGTTGATTATTTTGACCTCCTCCCATAATCACAAATGTTCTTAATGGCATCTATAATGCTGAATCCTTTCCAGAAGTCTTTCACTTTACTTTTTCTTGATCCAGCAGAGGAATCATTATCTATGGCACTTACTGCCTTACAAAGTGTATTTATTAAATAAGAAAGTCAAAATTACTCCTTGAACCATAGGCTACAGAATGGATATTGTGTTAGCTGGCATGAAAACAACATTCATCTCATTGTACATATCCATCAGAGTTCTTAAGTGACCAGGTGCATTGTCAGTGAGTAGTGGTATTTTGAAAGGAATCTTTTTTTCTGTTCAGTAGGTCTCAACAGTGGGCTTAAAATTAAAATATTCAGTAAACCATGTTGCAAACAGATGTGCTGTCATCCAGGCTTTGTTTCATTTATAGAGCACAGGAAGAGTAGATTTAGCATAATTCTTAAGGACCCTAGGATTTTCAGAATGGTAAATGAGCATTGGCTTCAATTTAAAGTCACCAGCTGCGTTAGCCCCTGCCAAGAGAGTCAGACTGTCCTTTGAAGCTTTGAAGCCAGCCATTGACTTCTCTCTAGCTACGGCTGTTGCGTCTACATTGAAAATCTGTTGTTTAGTATAGCCACCTTTATCAATTATCTGAACTAGATCTAGATAATTTGCTGCAGCTTCTATATCAGCACTTGCTGCTTCATCTTGTACTTTTATGTTACAGAGACAGCTTCTATTCTTAAACCTCATGAACCAACCTCTGCTAGCTTTAAACTTTATTTGAAGTGTGGCTTCCTCATTTTTCACAGCCTTCATAAAATTGAAGAGAATTAGGGACTTGCTCTCAATTAGACTTTGACTTAAAGAAATATGGCTGGTTTAATCTTCTATTCAGACCACTAAAACCTTCTCCCTATCAGCAATAGGGCTGTTTTGCTTTCTTATCATTCATGTGTTTAATTTCCTTCTAGAAATTTTACTTTGCATTCACAACGTGGCCAACCTAGCTTTTGGCCTATCTTGGCTTTCAATATGCCTTCCTCACTAAGCTTAATCATTTCTAACTTTTGATTTAAAGTGAGAAATCTGTGATTCTTCCTTTCACATGAACACTTAGAGGCCATTGTAGGGTTATTTCTTGGCCTAATTTCAATATTGTTGTGTCATAGGTAATAGGGAGGGCCTAAAAGAGAGAGTGAGACTGGAGAGTGGCTGGTCAGTGGAGCAGTTAGAACATACACAACATTTATCAATTAAGTGCACCATCTTATATGGGTGTGGTTTGTGGCACCCCAAAACAATTACAATAGTAACATCAAAGGTTACTGATCACAGATCACCATAACGGATATAATAATAAATGAAAAGTTTTAAATATTGCAAGAATTGCTAAAATATGATGCAGACACACAAAGTGAGCACATGCTGTTGGAAAAATGGTGCTAATAGACTTGCTTAGCAATTGCCACAAACCTTCAATTTTTCTAAAAAACACAGTATCTCCGGAGCGCAATAAAACGAGGTGTACCTATATCCTTCAGAAATGTAGATAACTAGAGCTTATATTCCTTTTCAAGTAGGAAAACTACGATTTTTAAAAAATCTTTTTGGATATCTTTTAAAAATTTTTGTTGATTTGCCTATTTCCTACAATGCCATATGCTCATGAATACAAAGTATATCATATTCTAGTATTGCGATGTCCTCTGTAGCTATTAAGTGGGTAGAGCAATTAACTACTGCTCAAAATGTCCCAAAGAGCCAGGTATTTTTTATTTAATAATTCTTTTTTCTGCTTTTAATATTTGTGTGCTCACTCATTGTCAAACATTACTCCTTTTTTATTTTCAAATATTTTTTTGTCTGCCCTTAGTAACCCTCACCCTATTTCTAGGATTTCAGAAGCCTGTTATAGAAATATATAGATATATAGGTATACACACATGTGTATGTAGGTATTACATTACTAACATAAGTCAAACAGTTCTTAAAACTTGTGAAAACATTATTAAAGGAGCACATATGCTTTATGGCAGCTGTTAATACTGAAGGCTCTTTTCACTCATCTCTAGTTTGTGACTGCCTATCAAATGATTGATATTTCTATTTGTCTGTAATATATTTCTAAATAAAGGGTTACTGCATTTCCGTTAAATGTTTCAGAGCTCATTTATCTTCTCTGTTTAAATAGTATTATCATTGACACTAAAAAGCAAACTTTCCAATCAAAGAAATACAAGTAAATATTAAGTTTTGGAATTCTACCTAAGCATAGGTTTTGTTTTTTTTTATTTGTAATTTAAGCATAGGTATTTAGATGGCAACTGTATTTTTTTTTTATTTTTAAGTAGGGATTTAAAACAACAACAACAACAACACTGAAGAGATTTTTTAACCACTTTCAGTCTCTTGGTATTTCTTTCCATTTCAATAATCAGAGTGCAGCCTGGCCTAAACTGGGAATTACTTCATTTTGGGGGCAGATCACAAAATAAACTCCACGACATGGATATCCCTTTGAAAGACCACATTAGGGAAGCAGATTGCCATTGTCAGAGGGGTGATCGATGCCTGGCTATCCAAAGCCAGTCACAGTCCAGTATGAAACTGTATTTTATCTTTATAAAACTTAAGATAAAAGTAGAATATAGTTGTGGTCATCTACTAAACAACTTTACTTAGAGGGTCAAGAGAAAGGGAAAGTGTTTTAATGATATAATTCAGAGGTTGATAAACTATAACTCACAGGCCAAACCCAGCATGTGGCTGTTTTGTATGGTCTCTGAGCTAAGAATGGTTTTTACATTTTTAAAGGATTATTTTTTTAAAAGGAAAAAAAAAAAAAGAAATAACAATATTGCCCCAAAAGCCTAAACTATTTACTACCTAGCCCTTTGGAGAAATTTGCAGAAATTTACTTTTATTAAGTCTTTATTTGTTCATGCTAACTATAGTTTCCCTATATCTAATTTTTATTTTTATTTTATTGTATTGGATATAAGCCCCATGAGGGTAGGACTTTGTTCACTGCTGTACCCCTAGTTTCTAGAATAGTTCCTTTAAATATCTTTTTTAATGGAATGGAATGAATGGTTGGGTGGATAGATGGAAGGAAAAGGGGGAGGGGGAAGGGGAAAGCAAAGGGAGAAAAGGAGTACTATATTCCCCTAAGCAACCTCATATCCTTCTTAGCATAAAAATATACAAAAGTAACTATAATAGTATCTATAATACTTGTGATTAGTCTTTACTGTAATGAGTTATATCAGTAATAATTTTTTTAAAAAAACTTCTTATTCAGCCAAATAAGTAAAAGGAACAACCTGCAATTATCAATAATAAACTTGAGGATTAACAATTAAATATTTCACAGTTGCAATTCTTAGAGCCAGCCATAGAAAATTCTTCTGAAAGATTAAGTTGCAATTATATAGATTAAAAGAAACAATCTCATTTAAGGTTTGATCTTTATTACAACTAAAATTCATTTTAAGTTTTTAATGATAGTTACTTGGACAAAGGATTGAAATGATAACTTTGTCTTTTGGAGTTTGTAAGGTGAGAGCTAGTTTAGTGATTTACCTGCAGAACTTAGCTTGAGCTTATATATAAGATTTTTGTTTATATATGGTATATAGATTAGGAAAAACAGAAGGTTTCTTTACACATTTTAAAATATAATTAATTATAGGTAAAATATTTTTTCAGGCTTCTCTGAATCATGTACCTGTGGCTGCAAAGTGCTGTGTGTCCTATGTACCATTTCCAAGAGTTCATTTCCTATCTACCATATTTAATTGTTTTGTAGCAAATTTGGGGGTCCATAAGCAGCTTTGAAGGTACCTATTGTCCTATAGTTCTAGATACTAGACAATATGACTAGTGAAATTCTGTTTTTGACTGAACTCAGATAAACAGGGAAATCCATTGGGATGAAACAATTAAAATGAAAATCTGGGTTCCTGTGGGATTCTATCCACCAGGAAAATGAGCATTAATAATTACATGTATCTGACCCCTAAAGGGATTGAACTAAGTCTCAAAAAACTGAAGAAAAGCTGAATACACAAAATATGTACATATTTTCATTTACTCCGTAATTTTAGAGACACTAGTTTTTTAAAGAAAAGCATAGGTTTAATATAAATTATATTCTATTTTAAAAATAGCATAGAAAAACATGACTTCCCACAGTGAATTTAAATAGGAAGTTATTAATTTTTAATTTAATAACTTAAAACCAGTAGTTTTCAAAGGATTGAATAATATCATAAGTCTGTTAAAAAGTGCACTTGGAAAAATTTTAAATCTATAAATGATCAATTATACTGTATCTTCAGTTTCTTCATATTGTTTCTACACAAATGAAAATATATATACTTAAAGAATACTTCACTAAGACAGTGCATTTGTGAGAATCTTGTTATAGTGAGATTCTTGTTATAGTGAGATTCTTGTTATAGCATAGCTCATTTATTTCAAGGAGTTAAATCACTGAGTGACTCTTATGTTGCCCCAAAATATTGATATATACAAGACTTAGAAAATTAGCAGCTTTGCCTCTACCACCTTTTACTGCCTGTGTTAATTCATTCACTAGATACAAACATAAGCTTCTGTTTTTGTTTCTTATAGGCTTCTCCAGCTCACACAACTCCACAAACCCAAAATACCAGTGGTCGTCGAAGAAGAGCAGCTAATGAAGATCCTGATGAAAAAAGGAGGAAGTTTCTAGAGCGAAATAGAGCAGCAGCTTCAAGATGCCGACAAAAAAGGAAAGTCTGGGTGCAGTCTTTGGAGAAGAAAGCAGAAGACTTGAGTTCATTAAATGGTCAACTGCAGGTATGGTGTTGTGTGGATTTTGTTCAATTATTTTTAGTATTGCGAACATAGCTTTTCCCTATTATTTCTAGTTAGCTATCCAGACATTTTAGGACATAATAATAATATTGGTTATATATGGAATCTGTAGTAAATTCTGGTTTTTTATTTGGTTTTGTTCTGATCTTTGTTTCATTTTTGGGGTGATTGTGCCCTCCTTGATAAACCCCATTTTATTGAGGATTTTACTACTTATTCCCATGATTTTTTTCTCTCAAAGGAGATGGGAATTTCTTTGTCTTCTTAGAATCAGGATCCAAGTCCTGCTTTTGCGTGGGACTTTTCCTGGACACTATAATTTCATTGATGGTCACAAGCTGTAACACCATATCAGCTATCACTTGAAGACCTTGGGCTTTGGCTATAAGGGTATCCCACATTTCTTTCTGGGCTACATTTAACATTCCTTCTTCTCCCACTCCTGCTAGGAAGTTTCAGCTTGGTGAGCTCCATTTGTTTTTGCCATCATGTCTGAGACAGCCAAGCCTGCATTCTCTGCCAATGTTGCAGGAGGAGACCTCAGGGCTTAGGCAAATGCTAGGAATGCAGGACTATTAGGCCTTTTCCAGTTTGCTTCCTTTTTCTGAGAGTTAAATTCTAGTTTTATAAACCTATTTGAATGTTGGGATGAAGTGATATGAAGCCATCCACACTAATACCTGAAGAAATTTAAAATATAAATGTTTATCTGTGTAGCACAAAAGTACCTAAACTCTCTGGCCTGAACTTTATAAAGTTGTGATATAAAGTTTGAAGAATTTTAAAATTTAAAAATAGTGCTGATATTTTACTTTTCTTATTTATATCACAACTATAAAGTCGCTTCAGTAGCACTTTTTGTTTTTAAGTTATTTTGTTCTTTTAATTATAAATTTTTTTGTTTGTTTTATTTAAAGTGAATATAGTGCTCGTGAAAGGTGCCAGATTGACAGCTTTGGAAACTGAAGGACTCTATTTATCCACAGAACAGGTACAATATGGCCAGTGGCGATACAGATCATTTCATACTGCCCTGCCAATGTGCCTCAAATATATTTCTTAGGAAACTTATGGGGTACAAAGGTTTTAAGGCTCCCTTCTGCATCAATCTTTGACTCCCATGGTAAGATTTCCAGTGACGTTATCAGGCAACATAAGTAGCACAAGTCTGTTTCCTTGTTTTGTTTGTTTTTGTTTTGTGTTCTGTTTTTAATGTGAATATTCTCCAGAAGAATCTTATTTACTAGTTGATGAACATCAACTAGAAATTTGATGGTAATGAATTATAGTTGTTATGAATATAGTTAATCTTCTGAATTAGCCATTCTCAGTTAAAAATGAACCCTTTTGTACAATCATAATTGATGACAAAGAGACCTGTACTCCTTAAAGATGTTACCAATATAATTGTCTGTTTAAATGCTTAGGAAATAAATTTTTTACATCAGGCATGGCATTTAACCCAGTGTAAATTTTATAACCTAATATTTTTCATATGTGAGGCAGGCATCTTTTAAAACTATTTTGCTTTGAATATTGACATGGTAGCTTTGGAACAAATAAATTCTTTTGCAGCACTTATTTTTAACCATTTTACTTTAACTATTTAGAAAAACCTTAAAGATCAAACTTCAAATATGTACTTACATAGTAGGGTAGGTTAAGAAATGTTATGTTAACATTATCATCTGATAAATGAATTTTAACCAAGAACTACTTTCACAATTTTTTAGCAAACACTTCTTCTGAATTTTTCCCTTCTAAAATAAGATGATTATAAGTACAAAATTATTTATATACTACAAAATTGGCTATTTTTTTAAACCAGGTCTTTCTATTAGAATATTAACTTGTCATTTTTTAAGTTTCCAAATATTGATATATTAACAAAGTGATTTAGGTGTGCCTGTTTTTTTTTTTCTTTTTTTTTCTTAACTAACAAAATCATTCTTCTGAATGTCTTGGCTGTTTTATAGTTGTATGACATTGAACAATCCCTGTTAGTCTCTGGTATCTTACTTATACAATAGGTATAGTAGTACCTGCTGATCTTACTTCTCAGGGTAGCTGTGTAAGTCAAATTAAAATGAATGCAAGTGTTTTTTTTCATACATAGAATTTTAATTTTAATAAGACATTTAATTAATATTTTTCTTTGTACTTTGACTTACTTGGCCTTATTTAAGAAGTGAAAATGTTTGAAAACTATATGATGTCATTTACAGGTTGTTCTTAGAGTTAAGATTCATCTACTTTTGTGCCTTCACCCAAGTTATGGCAGTATTAAAGCTTTTAATGAGATTGATAGTCCCTTAATTATACTGTAGCCATGGTTACCACTATTAATAGCAACAATATTTCCATTATTTTGGAAAGTACAGTATACGAAATAAATGTAATCTTTTACTTCATAATCATGTTTTTTCCTCCTTACAAACTGTGTTCAAAATGTCATTATTGTAACAATGTTCCTTTTTATACTTCTTAATTTGTATAGAAGTTTCTTGGTTGGAGGAACAAAAGGAAAAATTTAGTCTAGATAGAAATTAAATGACATATTTTTGAAGCATGAGGCTTTTATATATAGTCAAATTCAGGGAATCACTAAATTAAGCTCTACAGTTGAAGATGAGTTTAGTTAATACCCCAAATCACAAACAGAACAAGTAAAATCAGTGTTTTTAAACATTAAAAACTGAATGATAATGGCATCTTGGTTAGGTAAGACAACGTTCTTAGTTTTAGAGATACATACCAAAGTATGGAAGAGGTAAAGTGTTGTGATGTCAGAGATTTGCTTTAAAGTACTACTGCAAAAAAAGAAAGAAAGAAAAAGAAAAGGAAAGAAAGATAGCAAGAAAAAGGACATTTCTGGAGAAATGTCTGTAACTCCTGTTATGGACAAAAAGTAAGTTGCCTATTCAAGCTCACAGAGACATAAATTAGAGTACAGATAGCACCAGGGGTGGGGTGGGAGGAGGCAAAGGGAATGGAGAATTAATGCATAATGGATATAAGGTTTCTGTTTGACGAGATGGGAAAGTTTTAGTAATGGAAAGTGGTGAAACAGTGTAAGTATGAGTAATCCCACTGAATAGTATATGCTTGGGAGTGGTTGAGATAGGAAAATTGATATTGTATATATGTTTCCACAATTTTAAAAAAAAAGATGAACAACTAAAGAGACAATGGCAAGTAAATACAATAGGTGATCCTGGATAGGATCTAGTAAGAGAGGAGAAAAGGCCCAAAAGGACATTTTTGGGACCTGTGAAAAAATTAAAATATAGACTGTAAGCTTGATATCCATGTTAAATTTCTTGAATTTGATAACTGCACTTAAGGTGGTTACAACTGAATATCCCTGTTTTTAGGAAATGTACTTGGCAGTATTAAGTGTTTAAGGAGCATGATGTATACAACCTACACTTACGTGTTCAGAAAATGGATGGGTAATTAGAGATGGATCAATAGATTGGTGGATAGTTAGATAGAATGATTCTGCAAATGTGGCAAAAAGGTAAAATTGGTAGATCTGAGTATCTTGAGAGTATAGGGGCATGTTGTTCTCTATATGGGGTTTGTATTATTTTGGTAACTGTCCTGTAAGTTTGAAAGTAGTCCAAAATAAAAAGTAAAAATAAAAACAAGTTGCATAATTCTTTCTCATTAATGAAGGGTTAATTAGAGAGGGGTAAGTGTGTAGGTATATAAATCGGTATATTTCCCCTAAGTACACATAAAAATTTAGGAATGATAAATACAAAGATATAAACATTGGTAGGAAGGGGATTGGGAAGCAGGGATGACTTAGAAAGGGTACTTCCATTGTGACTTTATATTAATGTTTCAAATGGATATATAGCTTTTACTTTTTTAGTTTTTTGTCAAATAAAATAAAAACAGTTTTTAAAAAGTGACATTTTCCAGATTCTCAAGAGTTTCTACCCCTTCGTTATTGATAAATTCATTGTTTTACAACCTATGAAGTATGTGCGTCTGAGGAAGGGGTGGGGGACTGGTCTACAACATAATCTAATGGTGATCACACATCTGTGGGGATAAATGCCCAAAGATTATAAATGGGAAAACACAAGTTATTTTTATTCCTCTTTATCCCAATTAACTTGAAGTACTCTAATGATAAAGCACTCAATTGCACTATGACTTCCTTGAGTAATGTGCAGCCTGGTTCCTCCCTCACCTTTTGTTTCTTTTTAATGTATAAATGTGAGTGTGTGATCTTTAGTGTGATTGTATAAGCTAACTTAAAACAAATTTAAGTACAAATTTCTGAAATATTTCTATTGAAATAAATTTTTTAAAATATTTTTTGAAAAGTAAGTGACATTTTGGTTTTCAGGGTATGAAGAGTTAACGTGCTTATAGTGGATTCAGAGAGAAAGAATTTCAGTCTGCCAATAACAAAACCGTTGACTGTGAAGAACAGAATGACTTGTAAAGAAAATTGAATGTCAAAGAAATAATTAAACTCCACTTTATGTGGAAACATTCATCAATCCTACATTTCCTTAATAATCCTTCATGTGACATACAGGCTGAGCTGATCAGTGTAGTGGACAGTAATGGCCCATGGTTACTTATATATTATACAATAATAGGTTTAACAAGTGTTGAGGTGTGACTGCTCATATTTTTACCAAATTCATATTAGGTTTTAAGGAAAATAATAAGTACTAAACCTTATTGCCCCATTCATTGAATTTAATCATGTTTTAACTTTCTAAAACCACTGCAAAGAAAGGTTATCTTTTCATCGTATTCTATTAGTTAGAGACATTTATGGTCCTCTAGACCAAGAATTGGGTGCTAAGTTATAAATTATTATGTTTTTAAGGTAATATCTGACTTTTATTTTAAATGTTTTTAAACTGTTTATGGTTTTGTCTTTCTATTATACTCATTTTGGGGTTTTCTTTTACATTTTTAGAACATTACCTTTATTAACAGTAGCTCCTTAACAATTGCTCTGTAGATATATCTTGGGAATTTTATTGTGGATTTTGCATTTAAAACTCAGGTATTGCAAAAATGTATGTAGAGTAAAAGCTCAATAAATTTATAGAAGCATACTTTGATAGCTGGATATGTGAGGATTTTCACTCATTAGTTAATGATGTGGAAAAGGTTTTGTTTTTTGGTCCATTGACATATAGGAGATGAGATAAAATCTTTTATTTTTGGTAGCCTGACAATATTTTATTTCCGTGTTCATCACTTTAAATGGGAAAGAATAGCAACAATTGGAAGATGCCATACAATACATGTTTGTTTTAATTCCTGAAAAAGATATTCCATGATATAACTGTCTTCTCTTTTTTTCCCTGAATTTTAACTATGTTCTAGAGGAGGAAAAGAGGTAGTAGTGATACCACCTCTTCTGTCTCTGGGCTTGAGACAGGGTACTTCTTTTTACTATCCTTTACTAGAAATCTTTCTGAGCCTTTACTTACCCATCTGTAAAACCAATAGAATAAGTGCTACTATGAAGAGAAGATGAAAGAGAATGTAGAAAAGTATGTTGTAATTACACTATGGAAATTATAGCTATTTATTATTCATGCTGTCATTGTGCATCTATTGTGGGCAAAGCATGTTATTAGACACTGGGAATGCAATGGTGTAAAAGATATTGTCCTTGTGGCCTAGCAGAGGAGACAGACATGAAACAAGTAATAAAAGTGTGAGAATAGGTCTTTCCCATTCATTTTGCAGAATATTTCTAATTTTTTTCTATTGTTGTAGGTATAAATTAAAGAACTATTTTGTTATTAATTATAAAATTTTGCATCCATGATAACCCTTGGAATGAAGTGGTAAGAATTTTGATACATATTCATTGACTTTTGTGGAGACTAAATATGAAAAAAACAAAACAAAACACCCTATTTATAACAATGAGAAATTCCCAAAGAAAGAAACTATCCGATATTATTTCCTTAATTTTAGGAGTAGTGGCTGAACTAGAAAGTCAGATATCATAAATATATGGAATACCTGGCCATCAATCCATTGTCAAATGAGATTAATCAGTTAGTGATCCTGGCATGATTTTATTAGGCTGATCTTCAGGTAAACTAAAAAATATTATGTGATCTCTAATATGTGGTTATTAACCTTTGAGTAGCCACATTAATAAAGTGAAACAATGGTATAAATAATGCCAAAATAATTTACATCTGATTTTACATCAGAATAATTTTTTTCAAAGATTTATTTGCTTTTATCCATATTTACTAATAGTAGATAATACTACCATAAGAACTTTAGAAGCTGAATCCAATGAAAATATAGTCTAAGATAATCTGCAAAGTAGATAGTAAAGGTGTAAACATTTCTTTTTTCATTTACTATTAAATCTGTTTATGACATAACAATAATCCCCTTCAGAACTATTTACTTTCATTTAAGCAAACTTATAATGTATATGTGTAAAATTATGTACATATATTATGGATCTGTTATAAAATAGAATTAAGATTGAGCTAAATTTACTAATGTATGGTTAATTTTACAAGTAGATGAACAGTTCTGGATCAAATGGAAGATATGAATACTATAGCACCAAGCTCTGTTACCTGCTTTCAGTATATAAAGATGAATAGTAGATGAACAGTTCTGGATCAAATGGAAGATATCAATACTATAGCACCAAGCTCTGTTACCTACTTTCAGTATATATAAAGATGAATAGACATTTAATGTTCAATAAATCCAGCCTAAAAATGGAGCCAGAATTTTGTCCGAGATAAATTTTAAATTATAAATCTATAAAAATATAGAGTAACAGAGAGTAATTACCAGTATATTAAAGTTCCTTTAATTCCCAAATCTATGTATTGTAGTGTGAAATTGGGCAATTAACTTTTTTCAGTTTCTTTACTGTATTTTTTTTTAGGAGGTACCAGGGATCGAGCCCAGAACCTCATACATGGGAAGCAGGCGCTCAACCCCTTGAGCTACATCCACCCCCTACATTTTTTTTTTTTTTTTTTAAGATTTATTTACTTTATTTTCTTTATCCCTCCCTACGCCAGATGGTTCTTTTGTCTGTCTGCTCATTGTTTGCTCACCTTCTCCAGGAGGCACCGGAAACTGAACCAGGGACCTCCCACATGTGAGGCGAGTGCCCAATGGTCTGAGCCACATCCGCTGCTGCTGGCTTGTGGCATCTGCTCGTTGTGGCGGGGGTGGCATCTGCTCATCTTCTTTTAGAAGGCACTGGGACCCGAACCCGGGACCTCCCATGTGATTGGGGGGTGCTCAACTCATTGAGTCACATCCACTTCCCAACATTTATTTTTAAATGTAAAATATGCCAGTCAGAGGCATCACAACTCACTTCAATATTCTCATTTCTAGGCATAATTTCCTATCTACTGATAGGGATTCAATAATTCCTATAGTTGCCATCTAATTTCTTTACCTATTAAATCAGTAAATGCTCACACACTTAGGGCTATTCAGGTCAACTACATCCACTTGCTTCAAGGCTTTGCCCACTCTCATTCCTTTTCTCCCCAACTTTCTTTGCTTTGCCGTTATTGCTCTCTGTCACAACTGCTTGCCAGTAACTATATCCCATTTGCTGCTTTTAGCCTAGTGCCATACCAGTTTTTAAAGAAATTGAATATTAAGATTCGATAACAATGCAAACTATATCTAATTTAAGCTTTCATCAAAGGTCACTTTTAAGCTTCAGGATCATTATAAAACATTTTAGATCAGGATGGCATAAAAGATTACACTGAATTTGTATTGAAAGTACCTTGATTTTTTATTTCTTTTTCTATAAAAAGCACAAGGGAAATCGGTTATTTGAAATTTAGATAAATATAATTTTAGCATACTTGTGTGTTATGTATCTGAAAACATGCAGTTTTTATTTTTTAATTACCTCTTCTCCTCATCTTTTCAGTTGTTTGCTCTATTAAGTGTAACTCAATTAAAATTCAGTTAACACAAATATAAGTTGTAATGAGAATTGTCTTACCTTTTCAGTCCTTAATGTTCATTACCCATTGTTAGCTAGCAGCATCTTCCTATTTGTTTCTGTATTAATGAGCCAGGTAGCATAATGAGATGAGTGGTCGTAATACCACCAAAACTGTTAAGTTTGAAATATAGAAATTAATATTCCATTCATCGGTTTCGAACCTGCCTATTTTAAAAAAAGAATGTGAATATATATTTTAATTTTAAGTATATAGGAAAATTTTTATTTTTAATCCTCATAGAACTATTTAAATCAACTCATAACTGCTTTTGGGAATTTTATCTAAAACAGCATTTTGTTTCATAATATGATTTATGATGAATGTCTATATAGGGTATTTAGGAGAGAAAGCAGTTGTGGCTTAAAATTCTGTAATTGAGATGATGCTGAAAAATATCCCAATTTTCATTTTATAACAGAAAATTAACTGGTGAGATTGTTGGTATAAATATAATGAAATTAGGACCTCTTCCAGTTTCATATTAAGCTATTTCCTTCACCTTCCCTTGGTGATTTTCACCCCCTGGACATAGAATTATTGTGGTTCTCTCTAAATATAACTGTTTGCTTACTGCATATCCAGGCAGTGTTCTATGCTCCAGGGATGCAGAGATAAAAGATTATCCCTGCCCTTGAGAAATTCCCAATTGGCAGACGAGTGAAACAAACCAAAAATCTAAATCCAGTGTGATAAGTGCTATGTAGGATGTGTGTGTGTGTCTGTCTGTCTGTCTGAGGCAGCCCAGAAATGGTCATCTGTCATCTAACCTCCTTTCTTACGCAACTTCATTCTATACCGAGTGGACTTAAAGATGAGTGGAAAAATTAGCAGAGAGGAAAGTATTTTCTAGATGGAGACAACGGTATGCATTTAGTTACCCATACAAATTAACCATACAAAATTGCTATTTTTATAAATCAAAATGATTAACTATTGGTTATTTCATATGGTTCAAACTAATGTGAAGATTGCAGGGTAGGACAGGCTTTAGATATTACAAATACTGTGATATGGCTGAAGGATAGAGTTTATTGCAAGAGCAGTGAAAGTTGAAAATCAGATTATGAAGGACCTTGTATTCTTAACTAAAAATACATTTCAGCCCTATCTTATATTACAGAAATTAATGAGAGAAACTTATAGACAGGTGTCTCAAAATCAAGCTGACGAGGAATCAGGTAGAGAGAAAGAAGGAAACTGTTTTGAATAATATGTATTAGATTATTTAATAACATAGCTTCTCATCAATAGTGATGAGAATTGTTATTATCAATATTGACATTAGTGATAAGAGTATATTCCATAGAAATGATTTTCTTAACAGCTTATCCTTCAAACCATACTTTTAAATTTTAACTTTTTGTGCTTAAATAACTATACACCCATACTTGTCTCATACAATATTCAAAACATAATTTAACATTTTTATTAATGGTTCACAATTATTAGCATCAATTTTTGTTCTGTCCCTTAATAACAATGTTGCACTTAGTTGTTATTGGGATGTGAGGAACTATTTGGCCCAAGAGACATGACTTTAGATTGCTCAATTTTATTCTTTGGCTTTTTGTGTTTCTGTCATTGATTGCTTAAGGAGCCTAGTGATTCTAATCTGCTAAATTATTTTACATTCCCCTCTCTGGTTAAGAGACTGAAGGGTGGAATATAAAGTGCCTGAGCTTTCATGTGTAACGGTTTGCTATATTTTCTCATTTACTTTTGAGTTCAGGGATGAGAACTGAATGCTTAGGGTTATAAGTCCAAATAAGTAGAGCTATTTGTAAATAATTTTTTTTGTTACCAATTTATCAGATTTCTATTATTTCTAACCCAACCCTTGAGTATTGGTGGCAATATTCTCTAATTTATATACTTTTAGTATTTGGGGTGACCCAAAGGAATTAGTTGAACACACTTAATATGGAACTTATCAGATCAATGCATCCCAAAGGAGTAAGACAAATCACTATTGACTTTTTAGATTTAAATTTAGATGTGTACAAATTGCCTGGGTCAAAGGCAACTAAACCATTTACATATTCCATCTAGTTTCATTGGTTCTGTGTCCAACACAGGGCTTTATGAAGAATTTTAGGTATCAGTGATTCTTTCATTATTATGGTTTCCCCTATAGTTTCTAGAAAACTCGTAACTTGTTTAATTGAGTTTCCAGGATGAATTTTTCATTTTCAAGTTAATGGAGTCAGTGAAAATTAATCTTGACTTCCTTGATGTTTCTTATTGTTCATATAATCAAAAGAGCATGTAACATGTAAAATAATACCTTGGGCAGATAACCTGTAAGGGTTCCATGGCAAATGGTAACGTAAAAACTTTGAAAAATGCTATCCAATTGTGGTTTTGTCTTACTTAAATTTGTATACAAGTAGAAGTTTTTGTATAAATGCTAAACCATAAAAATTGATGTGCACTAAACATATTAAATAGCATATTTTCTTTATTCCTTAATGTTCTGTTAAAGATGTCTCATTTGATCCTTGCTTGTTTTAAACAGTAAAAAAATAAAACTATATATGTGTAGTCTGATGCTGGTAAGGTACATAAGTTGTTTCTTCTTCTGCAGAGTGAAGTCACCCTGCTGAGAAATGAAGTGGCACAGCTGAAACAGCTTCTTCTGGCTCATAAAGATTGCCCTGTAACCGCCATGCAGAAGAAATCTGGCTATCATAGTGAGTAATGTTCCATTACCTATAGCCTTAGGCTACATCAGTGAAATACTGCCAGGGTGAACCGAGCTACCATTTAAAAAATGGAGGCAGCAGTTCTAATGTTCAAGATTAAATATCAGAATTTCTACAAGGTTATTATGGAACAGTGGGGTATGTATGTTAGAATCGAGGGTTTGTTTGTTTTTTTTAATTTTCCTATTTCTAACTTTTTTCTGGGCATTACCATAGGTCAAGAAAAAGGGTTAGTAAATAATTTCAAACATACCATAAGTGCTGATGATATTTTGTGTCTCTTCTCAGGCTAACACTTTCACTTAGATTGACAGGGGTCAATCTAACTGCTTCCTTTTGGGACTCTAGTCAGTAATGATGAGATTTCAGTTTTTTTCAAAATAGCTGTCTTCATTTAATGATATATGTAGTATCTGTTTACAGTATCAGATCCTGTCATTCTTTCTTAGATTATGTAAGCATTGTGCAATGTTTTTATTGTTTTGAACCTTTCTGTTGAGCCTTCTAGTTGGTCATAAGAACACTGAAACAGAACAGTATTTAAATTATCTGCTTGTAGGTTTCCTCTTAAATGTTTCCCAAAAATGAGATTTTTTTCCCAGCATTTTAAAGGTTAACTGTGCTTTTTCCTTATTGTAATGTCCTTTTTTTGATAAAATGCACAATGTTAGAACCAGCTGTTACTCTCAAATAAATGGCCAATTTTGTCCATCGTATACAAATTTGTAACAAATAACAGAGCTGGGAATGCATTAGGCAACATTCATAATATATAACCCACAGCTTTCATTTTCATGATTTAGTGATATTTCAGGATATTTGTAAATGTGAAGATTGTTTCAACCATATGTATCCACTTCGTTTTAATTTACCAGTGTCAGTAATTCAAAAGAAAGAAACATTTTGTATTGGATGCAAACAGTTCCTCAGGTGCTCACGATAAAACTTAATGGTTACCATCTTTACTTGTAGTCATTGTAAGCAATTTCATCAGAATGGGCAATATTTTTTAATTTAAAAGATTCAAGAGATTTAGCAACTATTGCCATATATATTTAGAACACTGATATTTGTCAGTTTTGAGCATATAAATCTTTGATATCTAGTCATTTTGACATGATTGTAAAACCATTGTGAAGTAAATCGGAACCATAAAGAAATATGTTTGAGATTTTTATTAACAATGATTGTTGCAGGGATGAGACCATTATGGCTCCCATTTGACATAACAATTTCCTGTATAAGCTACTGAGGATAGGATTATGCATACATGATTTTCCTAAACAGGAAAGCTTTCTTGAATTTCGGTAGTTCAAAAGGAAATATATGAATGATTCTAGAAAATTAGAAAGAAAATGAACTCTTCTTAAATTGCATTCAATTCATAATTATCTGCAGTTTTTGAATCTTAAATTTAATTTCTTGGATGATCCAATAGTTTTATCTCTATTATCTAGGTAATATGCTCAGCAAATGCAAGCCAGTTTTTCATAGATCCATAAGCAATTGCTTTATATAGATAATTTAAGTGGATATATGTATGGGTTTATAATACTAAAGTCAAATGACTGAAAATCCAGATTAATACATTTTTAGTGAATATATAGTATTGTACTTATTTGGAAGAATGCAAGAAATAAATACATTTTGTTTTTTGGAAATAGCCCTTCCTGTGTTCCTGTCTAGTCATTTAATAAAATTGACTTTAACTCTTGAGAGATCACTAGACTTTGTAGAAACTTTAAAGTAATTTCTGTTTTCAAATATGAAAATTTGGAATAAATCTGGATTCTCTAATAGTCAAGATTGATAGAAATGCTGACTAAGTGATTAACTTGGAGGAAGAGTCGGGAAATTCACGATAGCTGATACTGTTTATCATGTTGTAACACACAGCAATTGTTAATGGGAGTGAACTGAAATACTAGTTATCTTTTTAAAATCATATGTGAAAGAAATCTAAGGTTTAGTAGAAATTAAGGATTATTACAAAATCCTGCAGGTAAAGGTGACAGTATAAAGTTACAGTCATAGGGCAATCTTCTGTCCCGGTTTTATCACCAAAAGTCCTGCCTCCTGGGAAAACCCCTCAGCCATGGGTAAACCATGACAGTTGGTAGCAGTCAAATAATATAAAACATTAATGAAAGTAAGAGTACATTCTTAACATGTGGGTTTCTTGAAGAAGTTGCTTGAAGAATAAAGCATGCGAAAGATCTTATTGCCTTATTAACATTATCTCTGTAATCATATATGGGAAGGAAAGCTTCTTAGGCCTAAATGTAATTGAGAGTTTATATTTTCATCATTGAAAATATATAAGAACCAAGAGAACTACAGAGAGAATTTAATTGTCAAACAGCTGGTGTCTTTTCACTCAAGTAGAATTAAAGTGGGCTCTTAGTGCACAGTGTATCTTTCTAGTGCTTGTGATCACACCAGTAATTTTCTCCCTCACCTTCTGGAACTGAACATAGATGCAGACATATCACATTATGAAGGTATTTTATAGAGAGAATTTATAGTTACATAATTTATAAGTGAGTACCTGATTCTATGTGTAACTTAAAGATTTGCTTTAATCTGAGATTATATAGATAATGCTCCTCCCTTATAATCTACTGTTTCATTTTGAATCACTGCCTCCAGTAAATATTTATACCACTCATCACAGATCAGCCTATGTAGTTTGGAAAGTTAGTATATTCCTAGAACTTAACATTAGAGACAAGTTGATTAGTTGTCCTGTTGATGAATAGTAATGAAATAAACAAATACAACTATTAGTATTCTTTTCAGTTACACTGTCATTGCCATTGTTTTTCCTTTGAACATTTAAATATTGTATTGGCTATGTAAAAAACTGAATTGCAAATATTTTGTAACACTCAATATTGCTCAGTCAGAAAAGTATCCCTTCAACTTTATATAATTTTAAAGGGCTTTACTAATCATCATTCATTATATCTTGACATCAAATTTTTATCCAAGGGTGGGTGTGGTTGTGCATTTATATAGTGGCAGTTTATAGAGAAGATGGGATTCTACCTTATTAATGTATTTTAAAACCTGCTTTTCAAAAATGCATGAATTTGAGGCAGATATATCAATATTCTATAAGGAATGCTTTGTTCAGAAAACCCTCAAAATGAGGAATTATATTTGACTAGGGGTATTCTCCCTTTCTACCTTGTATATTAGAAATCATGGTATGAGTTCTGCTTCCCACAGTCTTTCAATATCTGACTTTCAGAATTCGGCATCTGACCAATAAGGAAGCCTGCTTATTTATTGTCACTTCTAAACACTAAATAAAATTCTTATTAATGCCAGATGAAAAAAGGAAGGTCCAGAAGAAAATATCTAGTATGGTGCTATTTTAGAAAGTTCAAACATAAACAAAACTAAACTCTGTTATTTGGGCATACATACCTTTGTAGTTGAGCAAAACTACAAAGAAAAAACAAGGGAAAGGTTAAAAAATATCAGGATAGTGATTACTGTTGGTGAGAAGAGGAACCCCCAGGAAGTCAGTGTTTTTGGCAATGTTCTCCTTCTTAAGGTCTGGATTCACAGGTATTCATGTTCTTATTCTACTTCATAACATAACTATAAATGTGTGGGTTTGTTATACATATCAAATTTCACCAAGTGAAATTACTGGATTCCATTCTGTTAAATAAAGGAGACATAGGAGAGCTAGTTACTGTTTAGCCATAAGAAATAGATAGATTTATTTTCATAAATATTTAGAATGCCCTTTTCTGAATATCTCTCCAATTGCAGTATCTAGAATTTTATATGGATTTTTTTTATTTGAATACCAATTAATTCATGCAACTGTAACAGCTGGTGGCATTTAGAGTCTAAATATTGCTTATTCTCAAGTGTATGCATCATTAGAATCAGGTGTTGTAATCATCCATTGCTGCAATCGATAGAAAGTCAACCAGAATACATATAGTTCTGCATACTGCAGAGGGAATAATTTGAAAATATAATTTGTATGTAAGAACCTATTTTATTTATGCATGTGATTATAAATTCTTTATCTTTTAATAAGAATGACATGTAGGGAAACATCTGATTTTGTTTATATGAATGTTGTAAAGAGCTTGATAAGTGTTTGATTGCATCTCTAGGAAGCTCTCCCCGAAACTCCCACCCTATTTTCCTTTTTAACATTATTTAGCAAATCTTTCTTCAGCTCTGTTCTTTGAGGCTCTGGGCACCCAGATTTTTCCACATGCGTGGTTGTGCGTTCATTTGACCTGTTGCAGGTAAAATTGCCTACTTCATAACTTATAGCCACCTCTTCAGTTACTCAGTTTTCTGTCATAGTGACTTACCTAAATTATTTTGTAAATACCTTCTAACTTTATACTCTTTATATTGACTCAACCTGCTGAAAGCGTTCTTACAGATAGTATGTTTGAGAATATGAGTAATTTTTCTTTTTTCCCCACTCAGCTGCTGATAAAGATGATAGTTCAGAAGACATATCAGTGCCGAGTAGTCCACATACTGAAGCTATACAGCATAGTTCTGTCAGCACATCCAATGGAGTCAGTTCAACCTCCAAGGCAGAAGCTGTAGCCACTTCGGTCCTCACCCAGATGGCGGACCAGAGTACAGACCCTGCGCTTTCACAGATTGTCATGGCTCCTTCCTCCCAGTCACAGCCTTCAGGAAGTTGATTAAAAACCCGCAGTGCAACAGTTTTACATACTCATTAGTGACTTCAAAGGGAAATCAAGGAAAAAGACCAGCTTCCGTTTATGCAAAATTTGTGGTTGTAAATTTTTTTTTTTTTTTTTTTACTTGAAATTCAATTTGGCTCTAAAGTTGGTGTAGTAGCAGTTAATCAGACTGAACAACAGTTTTTAATGTCTGGAAAAAGACGGATTTTGTTTTTTTATAAATATTAGATTTGTTAATTTTTCTGTGCTCAGTGTATAAATTGTATTATAATCCATTGTGGTTTCACTTTAATTTGGTGGTGTTCTTATAAATGGGGGTGTTACTGAATCTCTTTTCCTACTTCCATTTCTCTTGACCACCTCTTAACCCTCAACTGTGATGGTAGTGTCATTATATCATTTATACCAAAGTTCTGCATAGTCCCTGTTGACTTTGTAATGTTAACAAGGTCATAAAGCACTAGGCAAGAGAAAAATAGAAATTTACTTTTAATCTTTTTGCCTTTTACTTTGCACATTATGCAAAAGGAAGAATGTTGGGGAACACTTTTTTTTTAGTGAGTGATAACATGGTAAAAGACATACAGTGCTTTTATGCACATTCTTAATCTTGAACTAGATCAGTGTCATTGTTTTGTTTTGTTTTTTTTAAGATTTTAAATAGACATGGATTTTGGAATCTTTCATTTCAAAAGTAACTTTTTCAAGTCTTAATTATTTACCCTACATTTTGAGGCTTAAAAAATGTGTAATTATAGAATGTACAATACAGGGTTATCAGATATCTAATACTTCTTTGGAATTGACTTTTTGAGGTTTTTTTGGACAGATTTCAGGTTACAAAACTGAGAAGTTTATGCATAATCAAGTATGGTATGGTTGCCAGAAAAACCTAAAATTACTACTTAGAAAATTTAAGACTATTTCCCCCCATTGTCTTGTACTTGCGAGCTAACTTGTACTTATTCTTGTGAAAGCACTGTCATCTTTTAGTAGCAAATTTTGATAATGTTTCTCGTGGAAAATAAATCAGTATCTATCTTTAGAACAATGTAATTAAAATGTGGGAAGCAAGAAAGAGAGAGTGTGTGTGTGTATTTGTGTGTGTGTCCTTCAGTAGTTTATGCCAGCAATCTTTGCTTGAATGTTTAACGATGCCTTCTGTGTGATGCTGGCCAATAGATGATTGCAGTTTAAAATGTCATTACTGTGCAGGCTTGGATAACAAACATTCCATGATGTAGTTTGTTTCTGATGAGATGATTTTAGGTACACTTTTCTCCTTAGCCAGTCATCTGTGGGATACTGAGTTTTCTAATGTGCCATTATCTATTTTTATTCTGCAGTTATGTTCAGAATACAGTACAATATTTTAAAATAGACTAAATTGTTTAAAATATATATATATAAAAAGTAGTAGATGTGTGTAAGAAAACTTTGTAAAATAGTTATGAGTCCTACCCAGTAGCAACTTCTGGCATTCAAGCAGGATTCCATTATGTAAATATCTGTAATGCATTTATGATAAGTTGTATAGTTTGTTCTGCATCCATACTACACTATTTGCTAAAGTCTCAGTGCCATCTCCTAATGAGACTGACATTTTAAAAGCCTGTATGGAATATCCTTGATAATTCAAGGAAATATCCTACCTGCCTAAGTTTCAAACTGGGAAACATTCAAATTATACAAAGGACATTTCAGGACTTTTAAGTATGAAGATAATAGGAATTTTATTGTTTGACTTATTAAAAATGAGAGAATTTTTAGTTGATACTTCTACTTCTAAAATTTATTTTTAACTGATTTTGTAATTTTAAAGTAATCAATTTCTAATCATGATTTTGCCACAGTTATGCTAAAGAGTTGATCTCAAAGGCACAAAATATGAATAGCAAGAAAGCTATTTTTATTATAGTTTCAATGGGTTAGGAAAAGCCTCATTGTTTCACTCTCCTAAGTCCTTCAGTACATTTTCCTTTCATCTTATTATTTATGCAAGTTAAGGTTCTTTGGTAACAAAATTCTTACAACTGTAAAATAAAACTAAATAGATGTAAGAAGTCATGTAAACGGTTAATAAGCTTACCAAGGTAAGCAAAACTTTCATTGTAAACCAAAATGTACTCAGCAAATAAAAATCATTGTTAGTTGTATAAACACAACTTCCATTTTGACTTTCAGGATGCCACACTACTTCTGTACCTAGCATTTTGAGTCCTTATATTTCCAATGTTACACAAACTGTACTGTTTTCTTTTATGTGCAGTTTGCATGAGTAAACCATCAGAGAATAAATTCTATCTTTAAATTATGTTCATAATTTGCTTGTTCTTACCTGTCTTTCATAAAATAACCACCTGATAATGATTTTTTTTTTCTTTTCGTGATGTTTTTTACTTAACGTGAGATTCTTTCTTTTTCTGTGATAAAATTCATTCCCTCTCACAGACCTTTTAACTGCAGGGTGCTCAGACCTTGGTCTTCTTCACTGTATTCATTTTAACCTCCATCCATATACAGTGAGCCTTTAATTTAATTTACATCCCCAGCCCAGAACACTCCCTACATTTCAGCTGCAGAGCCACGTGCCTTTGGTGTCTCTTCTTGACCGCCTAATGAAACATCTTAAACATAACATGTACAAAACTGAACTCCCTAATCATCTCCCACCCAGCCCTTTAACATGCTCCTCCCGCAATCTTACATTTATCAGTTGATGACAACTCCATTCTTCCAGTTGCTTAAACCTTGTTGTCATCCTTGATTCCTCTCTCCTCTCACACCCCACATCCAACCTGCCAGGAAATCCTGTTTGTTGTACCTTCGAGCTAATCCAGAATTCAACAAATTCTCCCCACTTACACTGCCATCACCCTGGTCCATGCCCTCATCATTCCTCACCCAAATTACCACAGATGCCTTGTAACTGTCTCCTTGCTTCCAACTTTGTCCATTACAGTATATTCTCAACACAGCAGTGAGAGTGATGCTTTTAAAACATGTCAGGTTACAGCATGTCCCTGCTCAAAACCCTGGAGTAGCTCCCTATTTCACTCACAAGAACTGGAGTCTCTACAGTGGCTTACAAGGCCCTGGACTATCTGCTTCCCCATCCTGTTACATCTCTGACTTCATCTTCTTCCACACTGTTTTATTCATTAAACATTTGACTGCTTCTCAGGGTGTGAGACATTGTTCTAGGCACTTGGAATGCACCAGTGATTAAAACACAATCCCTGCCTTCTTGAAGCTTACATTCTAGTGAGGGCAGAGGTGGTAGTGAGAAACACAATTAACACAATAAGTAAATTGTATATCATGTTAGAAGTGGTAAGTACTAAGTGAAGAAACAGACATAACAGTTTTGCTGGAGGACATGGGGGATGACATGTGGCATATCTTTTAGATGGAGCTGTTCCAAGAAGACAATCACATAGCTATTTTTTATTTTAAGATGGATACTACCTAATGTGCTTAATGTGAATTATGTGCCATTAAATGAAAGAGCTCATGAAGACTAGTTGGTACATTTCTGTAACAAATAAGGTTCACCAGCTAATGAGGTATTAAAACATTAAACTCATGTTTGATTTGACTTATTTCAGAGGGCAGGAGAAAGAAAATGTCTCCATTGTACTTACTGTTAAATGTAGGGTTTTTGTTTTGTTTTGTTTTGTTTTTAAGATTTATTTATTTATTTATCCCCCCCTTGCTGCTTGTGCCTGCTGTGTCCATTCGCTGTGTGTCTTCTCCGTGTCCGCTTATCTTCCCCTTGCTGTGAGGTCCCACTGCATCAGCCCCTCGCGCCGTGCGGGCGGGCCTGCCCTCACAAGGAGGCCCCGGGAAGCGAACCCGGGGCCTCACACATGGTAAACGGGGGCTCTATCGACTGAGCCACTCCCGCTTCCCTTAAATGTAGTTTTGCTAATTCTCCATCTGAGACTACAGAGTCTGAAGCCTGAGAGTAAACATATATTTGTGAGAAAATAATTAGAGAATCCCAGTTTCTCTTAGACCTTTATCTTATATAAATATACACATGCAAACACAATGCCTAGAGAACAGGGTTGTCAAAGCAATCAGTTCTGAAATAAAGACATTTGAAAGGAATAATTTTTAAATCTGACAATCTTAGATTATCTTGTCCATTGGACACGTTATTTTTGATACACTTGAAATTATTGTACCATTTTATTTATGTCTGAGGCAGTTATGAAAATTCATTTTAAGACTTTTTTTTTTTTTTTT
>JAQZBX010021512.1:0-20237 GCA_029593785.1 Cabassous unicinctus
ACTCACTGTGGTTCTTCTTGTACCCAGTTGTGCTGTCCCAGGTGGAGCTGTAGGAGTCAGGCCTAGGACTGCTGAAGCTCTCCCAGACCATGTCCCTCACCTGCACTGTCTAGATTCTCTTTAACTGATGATTACCATATGAACTGTTTCTGCCAAGCTCCAGGAAAGGAGCTTGAGTGGGTCAGCAGGATAATTAATAAGTGAGGCACAAGCTATAACACAATTTTTTCATTCCCAACTCAGCATCACCAGGGATACCTCCAAAAAGAAAGTTTATTTAAAGCTGAGTAGCCTGAGAGTTGAGGACACAGCCATGTATTACTGTGGAAGAGACACAGTGAGAGGGAGTCATGGTGAGCCCAGACATAAACCTCCCCTGCCGGGCACAGGAGGAAGTTGGGCTACAGGGGCACTCATCCACCTGGGGATGCTCAGGGGCCAACCCCAATGGCAGGTGCAGAGAGGGGCTTTGGATGAGTGTCTTAGGATTGCTTTGGTTTCCCTCTTTTTGCTTTGCAACATGTAAATCTCAGAGAACCACCATCGTATCTTTTCTAAGCAGTACTATGATGTACCCAATATTCAGAACAGTTTTCTGTTACTAAATATATATTTAAATGTATACATGCACATATATAATATTTTATCTAAATTATGGCAATTTTTCTATGTCTTATGAATATGCCTGAAAATATGAAACAAACCTGCATTTACCATCTCTCTGAAGTTATTTATCTCTACTTAACTCACATATCTGTGAATGCCCAAGTAAGTCACCCCCACCTCCTTCAGGTAGAGTCCCATGTCCTCAGAGATTTAGAAGCAGGAGGCAGGAGAGCCTGGACCTCTCTAGGGGCATCATCCAACTGTCTCACTTTGTTTTTTCCTCTCTTATGGCATCAAAGACCATGTTCCTTTACTTATATTATATCCCTTTTAAATTATGATTCTACAATTTATATATGATTATATAAAATATCATCATTATATCACACAGAGGTTTTCAATATGTATATTAATTGGTATATAAGCTAAAAGGTACAGTTTCACAAAGTATTATTTTTCACCCAAGTAGCAATCCTGAGACTATTTATATTTAACAAAATCTGTCTTTCAGTGTTTCAAGCCTGTACCAATCATTCCTAATTTAATTTTTCCTAAAATCATCAGATGTTTTTTAAAAATATTATATTAAGATTCCTATAACCATATTCTGTGAAGCAAGTAAGGTCAGCAGAAAGAACCTGTCACACTAATCCTCCCTGCATGTCCACAGTCTGCTGAAGACTGAGCTTACCTGATGGTCCTCACAGGGGGGCCAGACTGACTCAGATGTGTGCTTAGGCCCCACATTCCAGAGCAACCTGGGAAGCTGAGCCTGTCTCCACCTGCCTCCACCCTTCTCTGCTCTCCATGTGGGAAACAGCTTTCTCATTGGTGTGTCTTGTGTGTAAGTGTTGAGAGTTCCTGTTCTCTTTTGTGCAGACCCATTGCACATATAGGACCCAGTGCAGGGACAGGGACACCCTTCCAGAAAACACAATCACCCGAGGCTGACCTGGCTATTTCTCTGTTGTCCTCTCTGAATCCAAGTTTCCAGGGGAGAGGCTGGTATAAGCAGGATGAAGAGAGGTGGGAACACAATCTGTCTGTCCTTATAAGGCATTGTTGCCCTATCATGAATTTCTGTCCCCTCCCTGGGGTAGAGTGTATTTTCCCCAGATGTTTCCTCCCAAACTGCATTGTTTTACAACATTGTTTTCAGCTGCCTAATTCAGAGAACTTTATCTGCAAGTCAAGGATTTTCTTCCTCAGTGAAGAGAGTGGAAGTGGTTCTGGGCATAATTGCCATGATGAACTTTGTCTTTTGCCACATACTATTGGATTTTAACAGTGCCCATAAGATACTGGTATTGTTTACTTTCTCCAGGTCAATTTATTGTTTTATTTTGTAGTGGAAACAGGGAGGTTGTTTTGAGTGCATTCTTACATTCGATGTCCCTCTCCCCAAGCACCACTGAGAGATTATTATTTTATTTGTTTAGTTCTGTTTAGATTTTTGATGGATTCTCCCTAATTCTGCATGAAAAGTATGCAAGACAGTATCATTATGATGAGAGTCATTCTAACAATTTTATAACATTCAGAGTTTAGAAATTTATTAGCAATAAATAGCTCAATCTTAGTACTAACATATGTGATCTGGTGATACCTGTGTCAAGTTTAAGTTTGGGTCCTACATCTTTTTTATAGCACCTTTCAATCTTCAGATTTTAGGAGTTATCTTTGTTCTGTGACTTCAATAATGGGACATGTTGAGTACATTTTAATAATTTTCAGTTTTCCAGATCTCTACATTTTGTTGTTCATGTAAGAATCAGAGCAAGATATTTCTCAACTATGACATGTCCAAGATGAGTTGTAGATTGCATTGTAATATCTTTAAATTGGAAAGAACAAAAATACCCATCAACAGAATAACAGATAAACAAATTTAGGCCTTTGCATATATTGAAATGTTATTCAGTATTAAAATCAATAAATGATAGATACAAAACACAAGAATGAATTACAATAAGTATGTTGAATTAAATAATCTAAACAAATAAAAGCATGTAAAATGTGTTTCTTCCCAGGAAGAATAGGATATCAGCAGGTCTCATCCTGATGCAGATGCTGTTTCTAAGGCCAAACTCAAAGGTAGTGGTTCCTTTTATGCTCATGGCTTTGAGGTTCAATCTTGTGTGTGGCTCCCTTTTTGGCTCATGGAGTTGTGATTATAATCCAGGAGTGGCAAGACTAGAGGACCTCAATCTATTCCCTCTCATTCACCAAATACTGAGTTCCTAGAGAAGGATGTCTTCCAGAGTCAGCTTGCCTTTCCTCATCCCCAGCTTTGGAGTTCTAAGCAAGCTCTTTGCTGATTTAATTTGAATGGATTTGAGAGTACTTTAAACCTAAGAAATTTTTTACAATCTTTGGGCAAAGTGGTGAATGGAATTAGAAGAATATTCTTGGATCTAAAGAAGACACAATCTGGACCAGGGGTTCTAAACCAGGGGTAAATGAGCTTGAATTGAAATAAAAACAAAACAAAACAAAACAAAACAAAAAACTATTCTTGTGTAGATGTGTTGGTGCAGGTGTGATATATTTATTAAATACTACACAGTATAGTGTGGACTTAGAAGGGGGTTTTGGCTTTCACCTGACTGGCAAAGGGATCCATGGAACAAAAAGCTTAAGAACACCTTTTCTAGACTGAAGACCAAATAGTTTACAAGTGAGAAATGCGGGATAACATAGCTGAGAGGAAACCTCTTGGGTTAGAAAAATCATCCATCACTGACCTCATAATCATCAGAAGTAGCCAAAATTTGACTAAATTGTAGATGAATTTAGGGCTTGGGTTGAAGTTGTAACAAATAGAGTAATTGGCCAAAATTAATTATGTTTAACTGTGAGATGTGCACAGGGTAAGTTTGGAAGGGAGGTTTACCAGGACAGCTCTCATGCCAGGCTAACTGGGAAAAGCCAAGTTTGCACCTCACTAAAGAGAATACCAGAGATTTAACACAGTGGTTCAGGGATACTTCATTGAATGTTTCCAACCAGTGTCTAAACAAGTAAGAAGGTAAAAATCAACATGGGAGGAATTTGGCAGTGTCCAGATTTCCTATAATATATTGCCCACTCTGTCTAGTTGGCAATGAGAAATTATGAGGTTTATAATAAAAAATACATGAATACATGAACCATATCTTTTTAAAAATGAATGCAAGAGAAACTGCGTTGGAAAAGGTCATATATCATATTTAATGACTAAAGAATTCAAAGTACCAATAAGAAAAGTCTCCACTATAATAAGGAAAAGCTTGATTAATGATGCAAATGAATAATACCAGCAACATTGTGCCAAATGGTTGATATTAATAAAAGTATAAAAATTTTTAAAAGAATCAAATGGAAACTCTGGAGATGAAAATAATAACTGAAAAATTAAAAAGACTCATCTGACATGTTCAATCATACATTTGAAATGACAGATTTACAAGGATTATTAGAATTACTAATGAGAGGGTGGCATTCCTACAAACATTACAGAAATAGCAATGATTATAAATAACACCTTGAATAATCATATACCAACAAATAAGAGATCTTAACTGAAACAGAAAAATTCCTAGAAATATCTAAAGTGATAAAACTGAATCCAAAAGAAATAAATAATTTGAATATACATATCAACAGTGAGGAGAATGAACAATTAATCATGAATAGTCACAAATATTCTATATATCATTCAAAGAAGAATTAATCCCAATTTTTTCACAAATTGTTTCAAAAAATAAAAGAGAAATGAACAATTCCCAACTCATTCTATAAGGCCTACATTATGTTGAGAACAAAACCAGAAGGAGTCATCAGAAAAATAGAAAACAACAGTCTGATATCTCTACTGAATGAGTTCAAAATCCTTAACAAAATTCTAGATAGAAAAATCCAGTAAAATATAGAAATAATTGCATGTGATAAGCAAATGGTATTTATCCCAGGGATGCAAATTTGATTTAACATGTGTCCATCATTTAATACAATACAGTAAATCAATAGAAAAAAATGTACAATCACATTATCTCAGTAGACATGGAAAAATACCTGTAAAATTCAATATAGTTTATTATAAAAATGTTCTTCAAACTCGGTAATGAAAAAAACAGAGAGCTAAAATCATTTTTTTAAAAAGATATTTATTTCTCCCCCCATTATTGTTTTGCACTTTCCGTCTGTGCTCTGTGTGTTCTTCTGTGTTTGCTCATCTTCTTTTTAGACAGCACTAGGAACCAATCCTGGGACCTTCTGGACTAGAGAGAAGCAATCAATCTCTATGCCACCTCAGCTCACTAGTCTGCTGCATGTTTTATTGTCTCTCTTCTGTTTCTCTTTTTGTTGCATTATCTTGCTGTGCCAGCTCTCTGTGCAGACCAGCACTCCTGCACAGGCCAGCAGTCAACATGGGCCAAATTGCCTTTCCTCAGGAGGCCCTGGAAATTGAGCCCTGGACTTCCTATATGGTAGATGGGAGCCCAATCACTTGTGCCATCTCCACTTCCCCTAACATCATTCTTAATGCTAAAAGCTGGGATGTTTTTCCCTAAGATAAGCAGCAAGATAAGGTGTCTGTCTTGGTCACTTCTAATCAATATTGTACTAAAGGTTATAACCAGTGTGATTAGGCAAGAAAAATTAATACAATGAATATAGACTGAAAACCAAGGAATAAAATACCCTTGTTTAAAAATTTGTATAATTTCATGTATAGAAAATTATCAGGAATCAAGAAAAGTGTATTAGAACTAATAAATGAGTTCAGTAAATTTGCTGGAAGCAAGATCAATATTCAAAAATATTGAAATATTCAGTATATTTCTATATACTGGAAATGATCATTCCCAAAATGTAATCATGTCCCTTACATACTCAGCCAACATTCTTAGTGCTCATTTTTTTGATTTCCCACAACCTTTACTCTTTAACAGCATCTCTCTTCCTACAAATATTTCTTTCAAAAATTTCTCAGCCATCTCTCCTCATCCACTCAGGCACCTTTCAGCATTCAATCACTTTTGGACCATCTGTCTCAACCAGCTTTCCAGTCCATCTTTCACTTCTCCCTCTCATTCATCACTTCATAATTTCTCTACTTCTCATCCACTCCTTCCTTGATAGCTCAGTCACACATGGAAAAATAAGAAAATAAGCAATATGTGTAGTGCAAATGATATTATGTCCCAAGAGGGCTATCTAAATATGTGGAGGGATTTAATTGTCAGAGTGGGAAGTATAATTTTATTTGGGTGGGCAGTGTTTTCTCAATTTAGATTTGACATATAAGGGAAACATAACAGAAGTGAAGGAGCCAACCGTGCAAATAAAATGGACAGCTTTCCTGACAGTGAGATGGAGATAAATAACCTTATGACAGAGAGCCTGGGGGGTACAATAGTGCCCTGAGATCAGAATGGATGTTGCTTGGCAGGGTTGTGGAGAAGAGGTCCAAAAAATAATAGGAACAAGTACACAGGATTCAGAGGTCACAGAATGACTTGCCTTTCAGTGAGTGAGAGTGAAATGAGTTGAGGGATTTCAGCACAGCTGTGAAAAATGTCTACATGAAATAAATTCCTCTGGCTACTCTATTGAGAAGTATCTAAATTGAGGCAAGGACAGAACTGAGGCAAGGACAGAACACCAACACCTTTTAGAAATTCCTGCAATGATACTTGTGAGAAATAGGGGTGGCTTCAAACATGGAAAAGAGTATGAAAATGATGATATCAAACTGGAATACATTTTGAAGGTCGATATGAAATGACTGGGAATTTGATTTTGGTTCTAAGCAACTGATAAAGATGCAATTGGGACAATGGTAACAAGGAAGTCTTAAGGAGAAAAAGCAGATGTTTAAGAATATCACGTAAAATGTAAGTATTTTATATTTTAATATAATGAAACATAACCATAATATAGTTAAATATATGATGATGGTTAATTTTATGTTTCAACTTGGCTAGCTTTTATTGTCCAGAGTTTTGACCAAGAAATGTCCAAGATACTGCTGTGAAGGTATTTTGTATAAACCATTACAATAAACATTCAGTTGAATTTAAGTAATGTGGATATTTCATACTCAACATCAAGGACTGGAATGACTCAGAAGTGGTTTTTCCCACCAAATCTACATTCATCTAACTTATTTCACCAGTAAACAGATTTCTCATCGGGAATGATAATGGTGTATTGCAAACATCCAGGTGATGATTCCAACTGCTGCTGCAGAAACAGGTGTTTTATTATTGCTTGAGCAAATGAACACATCCCTGGTACCAGGTATGCAGCTATTGATATCTTTGTTTCCTCAGTACAATTTGATAAAGACAGCAAAAACCAATTTGCTTCCAGGTAACAATGCCAACAATGCATCTTCACCTTTCAACTCATACATATATCAAATTTTCAGATCTCTAGCATAATCTAGTCCATTGGGACATTGATCATCATTCCCTTCCAGATGACAGTCTAGGGGTCTAATACACTGATCACATTGTGCTGATCAGGCCTAGTGAGCAAGAAGAAAAACTTATTCTAGACAAACCAGTAAGGCAGTTATGTATCAGAGGGGTGAAAGAGGATATGACAAAATTCAGAGACCACCCACCTATGTGGAATTTCTATACATCCAATGAAGTGAAGCTTGTAAATGTATCCTTTCTAAGGTAAAGGATAAAATTATGAATTTGGCAAGTCCTACAATCAAAACAGAGGGAGAAACACTTTAGATTTGTGAGGAACATAATCCTAATTTAAGTTTGTTCCTCTAGCCCTTTTGATGTCACTCAACCTACTGCTAGTTTTATGTAGGGAATCCAAACAAGAGAAGGCTCTTTCAAATATGCAGGCTGTGATGCAAACTGCTTTTTCACTTAGTTCATAGGATCCATCAGATCAATAGGATCTATCTATTAGATGCTTTTTTTGTAACTTTGAAAGACTTATTTAAGTGAATCACAGTGCAGACCCTTAGGATTGTGGAACAATGGTGTGCCTTCCTTTTGAGAAATAGATTTTTCATTGCTGCTATATCTTAATAGAGAACAAATTCCTACCTATGTGCCATCATTATATCATGCTTAATGACCTGCCCATTATGAACTGGATATAACTGCTGAACACAACGTTAAGCCTGGACTTCATACAGTCCTGTATATATTCAAGCACGACATGAATGTAGAGAGTTTTAACACTATAGCACCCCTTTCTGGAGCATCCTAGTAGGACAATAAAAATGGTAATCCTCACTGCAGGGAAAATTCAAGCAGGTTATCTTCCTGTTCATACTGCTTGAAAAGACTCAGAGCCAAAGGTGTAGTTGTATGTATATTCATGGACTGTGACCAATGGTTTGACTGTATGCTTAGGTACCTAGAAGGAACTCTGTTGGAAATTTGGTGAATATGAGATCTGTGAGAGAATAATGTAAATAGCCATCTCTAAATCAGCAAAATGAATATACTATTTTCCCAAGTGAATGCTCACTGAAGAGTTAAAGAAATTTAAAAATCAAAATGATCGGTTGACTCTTTTTTCTCTGGACACTAGTCAGCATCTTCCCACAACCCATTTCATTCCCCAATGGACTCACCAACAATGTGGCTAAGGTGTCAGTAATGGAAGATGTGCATGGGCTTAGCAACATGGGCTTCCACTCACCAAGTCTAACCTGGCTACAGCCATATCTGAGTGCCCAAACTGTCAGAATCAGGAACCAATACATGGTTCTGATATGGCACATATCACTGAGGTGATCAGTCCAGTGGCAAGTTGATTATACTGGGCAACTTACCTCATGGAAGGTGAAGTGCTTTCTTCTTGCTTGAATAAACACTTACTTTGGACATGGATTTGCCATCCTTACATGCAAAGCTATTGTAAGAACTATCATTCATATACTAATTTAATGCTTTATTCACCATGAGGGAGTTCCATACAATATTGCTTCTGATCAAGGAACTTACTTCATAACAAAGAAGAGCTGCAATGGTCCCATGTTCATGGAATTAAAAAGCTTTGCCATTTTTCCACCAACCTAAAGTAACTGGAGTTTTAAGTCAAAGTGTTAGAGAGAATGAATACATATCCACTTCATTGTTCAGTGTAAAGGAAAAGATTTCCAAGAGCTTTGGATGGTTAAAGATTTAAATATACTGCATCATAATGCTACTTAGACAAAATATTAGCTAGACAAAGCATTAATATTTAAATAAAATTAAAAAGCATTTAGGCAGTTGAAAAATGTAACATAACATGTAATATTTTTTTAATGTAGAATCATCACATCCATTCATAAAGCTTGTGACTCTCTGATTACACAATTAAATTAATGTTCTTGTTTTTTCATAGCTGTTTTCCTGAAAAGCCTTTCATTCTTTTCTGCTTTCTCTTCTATGATCTTTAGCAAGCCATATTTTAAAATACTCAAATATTAATGTACATTATGGAAATAAATATTTCATGGTATATCAAAGAAGAAACTGAAGGAAACATAAAGAAAAAACCTCCAACCTGGTCAATATTTCTAAGAATATGTAACAGGAAGAATTAGGAAATTAGTGGAGTGCCTACTGTATTTCTCTTTCATATACCAGTCAAGTTTATGATTTCAGTAATATTGCTAGTGATCCAAAATCTATGGGATATTTGAAATCTTATGGTCAATATATGCTCTGTCCTCAAGGAAAGTAGTTTTACCTCACAGTAACAAATTATCAGATGACATTTTTGATTTGTATCACCCTTACACTTCCTTATATTTTAATAACAACAAAATCTTTATTTTTGTAATGTGATATATCTTCTAGGTACCTTTCGGGATTCAACTCACCTGATCATGGTCAGGGCCCAGCACTGGGCAGCAGAGTTAATCAAGGGAGAAGGAGGACTTAAAACATGAAGCCCAATTGAGGCATTTCTTACTGCCCTGGAGACTTCTGGAAATCTCTCATTGACCATGGAAGCTCAATGGGCCACTGACTAACTGGACACAACTTGGAGTGCTGAAAGCATGGCAATGGGTTGGATGACCATGGGTCTGGCTCATGAAACATGTGGCTAGGCCTGGCTCACACTTGTCTCATTTTTCAACATAGAAGATTAAAGAAGAAAAAGTCAAGTATTCATTATATACTGAAGTTTCAACTCCATTCTGGTCCCACTTTGGGCTTGCCCAGCCCCATGGGGTTTCCTTTGTTGGAACATCCTGGCTGACAACACAATTCCTGTTTCCAAGCACAGACCCATGCATTGTGATTTATGGGTGAAAATTTTTCTTTTAGCTTCCTACCCCTTGATTTGTGTTTACCATGAACTTCACTGTGTAGATAAGAATTATAGGAAGGGTGAAGCCAGTTTCAGATGCTATTTTTCCTTAATAAGTTTTGATTCTACTGGAAGCACCATTACACACTATTCCATGACCAAGGGAATATTCTCATAGTGACCTGATGAGCTCCAGCATCTCCTCCAGTGGACATCTTTCCTGTCCTAGGTCTTCTTAAATTGCTCTTACAATGTTTCTGCTTGTAGGAAATAACTTACATGATCATCAAACTTCATATATCCTTCATATCTTGGCTTATATTCCTTTCCAGTACCATGAAATAATATCACCCCAGCCTCTTTTTAAGGTAATTCTGCTTTATTGCCCCATGTTTAAAAAGGAAATGGTAGCTACTAACCATAGCCAATGGTTTACATTATGGTTTATATTTTGGACCACAAACTTTTATAAATTTGGATGAAATTTAACATGGCCTGTATCCATTATTGCAAGATCATGTAGAACACTTCCATTGCCCCCAAAATGCTCCGTGTTCCATCTATTCTATTCCTCCCTCCTCCTTCCCTTGGGCTCCATGTCAACTACCAGGCTTCATTTCTTGAAGGACAAGATTCATATTTATTTGCAATAACCATGAGGGCTTGACACACTGGTCTGTCCTCCCCTATTAGGCACTGCCCTCGCTCTCAGTAGACTCTTGCCCCTCTATTTGAAAACATATTGGGCCTCCCCAGGATGGGAGTCCAACACCTTCCTGCTTATTATGTGAGTCTCCATCCACTGATATAATACATTATGACAAGATGAACACTAACACACTCTCTAGAATATTGCCCAAGGTGCACCCTGTCCTGAATAGCCCCCACATGCAACATCCTAATCCAGTGACCCTCCCCTGCCATATTGCCGAGAGAACATTCCCAACATTGTAATTTCAACCACATACCTGCCAATCCCCAGTGTTCACCTACTCATGTCCCCAACCCTCCCCAAAGTTCCATGGACAGTCCCACCCACACTCTTCACACTATGCCCCTGAGAAACCTGCACTGTCCAACCCAATAGTATCACTGCACACCTGTCATGTTTCAATATTTTTATATCAGTTTCAACAAATGTACCATCCACATATAAACTATTTTGGGAAAAGGGGGAGGATGTTGGGTATAAAGGAGTCCCCTGTATCCTGTATGTGATCTTTCTGTAACATAAATCTTCTTTGAAGACAAAATAAAGAGTAGACACAGGGGGAATCAATGGAAGAAAAAGTCACTGTACATACAGAACAAATCTTACCGTGTTGAAAGCCAAAATGTAAACAAAAGTTTTAAATATTTTTCACTACTTTTTATTATACCAAATTTCTTTATTTCTTTTTATTTTTTCTTAATTTTTTTGTATTCCTTCTTTTAAAACTATTATTATTTCATTTTCTTATTAATTGTATTTGGCTATTTTATTGGCTTCATTATTGAAGAAGTTTTGGATCGCAGAAGGGTTACAACTGTGGCATGAGAGGACCGTTGGTATAGGGTGTAAGTGAAGTTCATCTGGGCATACATATAAGTAATTTAACTGTGTACAAGTGTTCATGGGGCATTGTCATGGTGGTTGGAGATCCACACAATAACCAAAGAATGTCAATATCCAATCCTGGGGAGCTCTGCCACATTTGCTAATGGAGCAGCAATAATCCCCCAAGTACAGGAGTAATTACTAGTGAAGGAGGATGGTCCACTGATGCGCCCTTGATATTGATGACTGTGATTATGAACCATTACTCTTGAAATTGAAGCTGAGCCTCATGTTTTAGGGTGCCTAGGAGTTGTCTCCTGAGAGCTTCCTTGTTGCTCAAATGTGGCCACTCTCTAAGCCAACCTCAGCATATAAATGCAATAATTTTCCCCCAGCATGGGACATAACTCTCAGGGATGAGCCTCCCTAGCACTAAGGGATTACTACCAAGCACCAACTCACAAGGCAACTAGAAAAAGACCTTGACCAAAAGGGGGAAAAGGTAAAGACAAATGAGATTATATGGCTAAGAGTGAGTCAGGAGGTCACTCCAGAGGTTACACATATGCACATCTCAGCAGGATCTCATTGACAGCCAAAGTAGATACTACCCCAAATGGGGGACCTCCTGATGGCTCTGGAGACATTCAAGCACTATAGTCAGTGCAGATAGCTCACGAGTTTGGTGCCTTGCCATTGGACGCTAATTTGGAATTTATGTTCCCCATTGTGACAGAGTAGGAAACAGTTGTGGATTCCCTACACATGGCTCTACAGTCATTTCTATTTGAACCTATAATTAGTACTAGAGTTGGTCAGTGTACAACCAAGAGACTTAACTATTTGGGCTGCTCATGTGCAAGCTAGGCCCTGAGACTCAGCAGAGTTGCAACATCTACTCTCTATTTCATTGTAATAACCCAGGACAACTAACAAGGAGGAGATAATGAATAACCACCATACCAAGGAGCCAAGAGAGTATACAAATGCAAGCAAGAGAGTCTCATCCATCAGCCATTTGTATCGAAGCCCCATCTCAATTAGAGTGGAGTGGGCATCATCATTCCAGAATCCTCAGGATTGGGACATAAATGATAGATTAAAGTAGACTTATTGGTATTCTACTATAGACTTATTGTGATTCTAACAATAGAAGAGATTATATCATTGATGTGGAAGATGTGGCCACTGAAGTTTCTGAGGGCAGGGAGAGGGAAAAACAGGTGTAATACAAGGGCATTTTTGGAACTTGAGAATCATCCTGAATGACATTGCAATGAGAAATACAGGCAATTATATAGATTTCCATAAGCTACAGAATTGTGTGGGAGAGAGTGTAAGATAGAATGTAAACTATAGTCTATGCTTAGTGTCATTGCTCTAAAATGTGTTCATCAATTGCAATGAAAGTACCACACTAATGAAGAATATTATTAATGTGGGAAACTGTGGAGTTTGTGGGGAGTGGGGCATATGGGAATCTCCTATATTTTTTTATGTAACATTTATCTAACCTAAGAATCTTTAAAGAAAAATAAAGAGCTGTTGACAAAGGGGAAAAAAAAAAGGAAATAGTAGAGCTCCTTTCAATCATTTCTATTTGATGTTCTACTAACATAAATATCATACAATCTCATTTAGTTTAATGGTTATCCTTGACTTATGCCATGTTATATCCTCCTGACTTTTCAGTTTTTTCTCATCAGCTTATTTCCAGTCCATCCTGATTCTGTGACTTAGAAGAACTGGCTTTTAATTTACTCATTAGTGACCAAATTTTGTCATCAACATTAATAAAACTTCTGCTCAGTTGGAATCTTGTTCTTCAACCCCATACTGCTGCTTCCTCACTTTTCCCCATGGGAGTAACATATATTTCTATTAGTCAGGATTCTCTAGGGAAACAAAAGTAACAGGATATATGCAATACATAAATAATATGTAATATTATGTAAATATTAAGAGATATTTTCATACAAATTAGCTCACTGTATTGTGAGGGTGGGCAAGTGCAAATAAAGTAGAGCAGGTTGCAAGCTGGGAACTGCAAGGAAAGCTTTCAATGAATTCTCCAGAAGAAAATGGCTGTATGAAATAGAGTTTGGAAATTCTACCTTCTGCCTGTAGAAATCATCACTTTCTATTTTACTTTTTATTGAAATAAATGAATACATAAACAATAAGTGTATAGTAAAAGTTGGGAACTTACAAAATAAACATTCATAACATCATTCAGGGATCCCATACATCACCCTACTACCAACACCTTGAATTATTGTGAAATATTTGTTACAAACTATGCAAGAGCATTATCAAAATATTACTACTAACTATAGTCCATATCTTATATTTGGTGTGTTTTCCCCAACCCACCCTATTATTTTTTAGTATATTTTTATTACAGAGATTGTGACCTTACAAAACAATCATGCACACATGCAGAATTCCCATACAACACCCCTTCTCCAACACACCACACCATGGTGGAATATTTGTTACAGATTACAAGATATCATCAGATTATTACTAACAACCATGTTACATAGTGTAAATTTAGCACAATTTTTCCATACCTGCAGTAGCAGTTTGGCAGTTTGATATAGTTCTGAATTCCAAAGATATATATTGTATTATGCTTGTAAACTGGTCTGTTAATTTGAGCATGATTAAGTTTTGATTAGGGCATTGACTGGGTCATGGCAGTAGGGCATTGAGCCCCACCCCTTGGTGGGTGGGGAATCATATATAAAAGGCATGACAAAGGACAGAGTTGTAGTAGTTCTGATATTGGAGTCTTGGGCTGGAGCCCTGGGAAGTAAGAGATCTTGGTCATGAGGAAGGAGAGAAGGCCCTGGGATAAGACATGAGCCATTTGCCTGAGAGTCTACAGCTGGCCATCTGGAGAGAGGCAAAGCCTAGAGAGCCTCACAGCAGACTTTGTGGAGGAAACAGAGAAGCTGAGCCTAGTGAGAAATGTAGCCCCAGGAAGAGAGGAACTCAAGAAGCCTGAACCCTGGCAAATGTTGGCAGCTGTCTTGCTCCAATACGTGGCAATGGACTTTGGTGAGGGTAGAATCTTATGCCTTGTTTCCTGGTAACTGTGTACTTATACCCCAAGTAAATACCCTTTATGAGGACCAAATGATTTCTGGTATTTTGCATCAGTATCTCTTTGGCTGACTAATACAGAATTTGGTACTAATGAATGGGGAAGTGATTTTGCAATTACCAAAATGTTGGAATGATTTTATAAAAGGATAAGGGGTATTTTTTGGAGAAATTGTGAAATGCTTGATGGAAAAGGCCTAGATTGCTTTGAAGAGACTGTTGATAGTAATATGGATGCTAAAGAGACTTTTTATGATGCATTAGAAGTAAATGATAAAACTATTATTGGAAACTAGAGGAAAGGTGATCCATGTTTTAAAGTTGCTGAGAACTTAGCAAGATTAACTCCTGGTGTTATATGGAAGATAGAATTTGAAAATGGTGAACATGAGAATTTAGCTGAATAACTTTCCAAAGTAAACTTGGAGAATGTGGCTTGGATTCTCCTTGCAGTTTATAGCAAAATGTTAGTCAAGAGAAATATGCTGAGGACTAAACTTTTGTGCACAAAGAAAACAGAAACTGATTCTGGAACTTCCAAGTCTCAGGAAATCAAGTGCCCAGATAAAAGTGCCCCATTTGAAGACTTAGCAAACCTGGAACTTAAAAATCAGGATTGAAGATGCAGTTATCAAAGACTTGTGGAAAGTCTTACTGTCTGATGGTTTGAACCCCCTAGTTCTTGCATGTTAAACCAACAACGTTTTTGAGAGCACTGTATGAGAAAAACAACTGTCAGCTTGGACTAAAAGAAACATGGAAAGGACTGATTGAAGGAGAAACCACTTTAAGAAGAAAACCTTGGAAGCTGAGATCTGGAATTAAGACATTGCTTTGGGCCAAGAGCAGAGCCCCAACCATGTGTACAGAGAGTGTGAGTTTGCCCTAGCATTTGAAGATGGTGGATGTCCAACCTGATGCTCTGGGAGAGTTTTGCCTCCCCAGGGTGCAGAGAGAGTGAGTTTGCCACAGCAGTTGAAGAGGGTTGATATTCCCACCCGATGTTCTTGGAGAGTTTTACAAACCCAGGGTGCAGAGAGGGTGATTTTTCCCCAGCATTTGAAGAGGGTGGATGTTGCCACCCAATATTCTGGGAGAATTTTGCCACCTCATGGTGCAGGGAAGGTGGAGCACATTCCCAAAGGATTAGGGTGGTTAAGGTCAGCACCCCATAGGTCTGAGAGGGGTGGACCTGTTCCCCATGGATTAAATAAGGCCAGGTGGTCAACTCATTGCTCTGAGAGGGTTGAGTCTGTATGACAAAGGTGAGGGGTAAAGTTGTTTTCACCTCACTATACTAGGGGGCTAAGATTCTAACCCAAAGATTGGATAAGGTGTGACAATCACCTCAACACCTTTGGAGGGTGAGGACTGGAACTTAATCAACACATAGATGCTTGATGAATGTGAAACCAAGAAAATGGCCTTTTGGAAAGCCTGTAGAAAGGGTGGGTTCCCATGTGGCCCCAAGGAGAAGAAACCATCATCTTAAGACTGACTTTCAGATTTTGAAATCAAATGGAGGGTGCCCTGCAGTTTTACTGAACTGTAGAGGAACTGAATCATGTTTCCCTCCCAATTTCTCCTTATGATAATGAAAATGTTTATCCTTTGTCTTTCCATTTGTGCATTGGAAGCAGTTAAATGATTTTGTAAGTTTCAGACGTCTACAGCAGGTGGGACTTTGCCTCAAGATGAACTGTATTTCTTTAAACTGATTATGATATGATTTTGTACTTGTATTGTTACTGATTTAAAGTTTGTTGAATATTGTAATGTATTTTTGGAATTCAGAGGGTGTACTTTAGCAGTTTGGCACTTTGATATAGTTATGAATTCCAAAAATAGATATTGGATTATGCTTGTAAACCGGTCTGTTAATCTGGGCATGGTTAAGTTATGATTAGGGTATTGACTGGGCCAAGTCAGTAGGGCATTGAGCCCCACCCCTTGGTGGTGGGGAATCAAATATAAAAAGCATGGTAAAGGACAGAGTTGTAATATTTCTGTTGTTGGAGTCTTGAGCTGGAGCCCTGGGAAGTAAGAGATCTTGGTTGTGAGGAAGAAGAGAAGGCCCTGGGAAAAGACATGAGCCATTTGCCCGAGAGTCTACAGCTGGCCTTGTGGAGAGAGGCAAAGCTTAGAGAGACTCAAAGTCTACAGATGGCCTTGTGGAGGAAACAGAGGAGCTGAGCCCAGAGAGAAATGGAGCCCCAGGAAGAGAGGAACCCAAGAAGACTGAACCCTGGCAAATGTTGGCAGCTGTCTTTCTCCAGCACATGTCAACAGACTTTAGCAAAGGAAGAAATTCATGCTTTATGGCCTGATAACTGTAAATTTCTACCTCAAATAAATACCCTTTATAAGGACCAACAGATTTCTGGTATTTTGCATTAGCACTCCTTTGGCTGACTAATACAGGCTCCAGGAAGAGAGATTGAAGAGGAAATGACTTCAAGAGGAAAACCATGGAAGCTGAGTTCTGGAATTAAGACATCTCTTTGGGCCAAGTGAGGACCCCCATACTTGTGTACAGAGAGGGTGTTTTCCCCAGCAATTGAGGAGGGTTGATGTTCCCACCTGATGTTCAGAGATAGTTTTGCTGTCCCAGCGTACAGAGGGTGGAACACATTCCCCAGGGATTAGGGACATTGATGTTGATGCCTCATAGGTCTGAGAGGGGCTGGCCAGTCTCCCATGGATTAGGGAAACCCAGGTCACCAACTCATTGCTCTGAGAGGTTTGGGCCTGTATGCCAAAGTTTAGGGAGACTGTTGTCTTCACTTCATTGTACTAGGGGGCTTAAGACTAATTCAAAGTTTGGGTAAAGTGTGGCAATCACCCCAGTTCTCTTGGAGGGTGAGGTCTGGAGATTGGTCACCACCCAGATGCTTGATGAAGGTGGAAGCAAGAAAATTCCCATTGGGCAAGTGTCATGAAAGTGTTGGCCCCCATAAGACCCCAAGGAGAAGAAACCATTATCTTAAGAAAGACACTCAGAATTTTAAATCTAATGAAGCGTGTCCTGCAGGTTTACTGAAAAGAAGAGGATCCATGACTCATGTTTCATTCCCAATTTCTCCTTGTGGTAATACAAATGTTTATCCTTTGTCTGTCCAAATGTGTGTTGTATGCAGATAAATTGTTTTGTAAGTTTCAGAGGTCTACAGCCAGATGGGACTTTGTCCCAAGAAAAACTGTATTTCTTTAACCTGATCACGATGTGATTTTGTATTCAGAAATGTTACTGATTTAGGTTTTTTGAATATTGTATTCTCTTTTTGGAATTCAGAGTGTGGAGGAAGACTGAACCCTCACAGACATCATCCACCATCTTACATAAAAACATGGCAACACACTCTGGGTGAGAAAGTACCTCTTATGGTACCTTGAGTTGGACTTTTTAGGGCATTGTGACAGTAAGCTTCTACCCCAAATAAATACCCTTTATAAAAGCCAACAGATTTCTGTATTTTGCATCAGCACCCCTTTGACTGACATACATCCCCATTATCGACACAGTAGATCTTTGGCATTGATGCAAGAAATGTTACCATATTGTTGTTAACCACAGTCCTTAGGTCACACCAATTGTATTTTTCCTATGCTTCTCCACATTCCTGTCACCCTGAAATAATGACTTACATTCATTCTAGCTCACAGAAAACACTGTTGCATCTGTACCATCAAGCACAATTCTCATCCACCACTGGGTCCGCTGTATTATTCAATCCCTGGATTATTTTCTAGCTTTATTTCAATTGGCATTTATATTCCTAAACTAACCTTTTCAGCCACAATCCCATTTATAAACCAGCTGCTATTCACTACTATGTGTTATCATCAACTCTACCCATTCCCACACTTTTACAGATAATTTAATTATAACTCTTACTTACATTAAGCATCAGTAGTCCTTCTCAGCCCTCTTCTTATCTCTTAATAATGTATACTATAGGTTTTAACTCGATGCTTTTATTCTTTGTATTTTGTTCATATTAATGAGACCATGCAATATTTGTCCTTTTGTGTGTGGCTTACTTGACTTAGGATAATATCTTCAAGGTTCATCGATGTTATCCTATGTGTCCAAAATTCATTTCTTTATTTTTTTTTAAGGATGTCAACTGATTAGATTAAACTTCTCTCCTTGTTGAAAGTAATCTCCTCAGTTGGCTGCAGATGTAATAGGTAGCATCAATCATAGTACTGATGATGGAAATCCACTAAATAGCCTCATTGCAACAACCAATTCCATGTTTGCTGGACTAAACAAATGGACACCATAACCTGGACACATTGACACATGCCCCAAATCATCATATATCCCATAACTCTTCCTTACCAGTGATGTCTGCTTCTGCTAAATCTTGTCAAAATCATTTCACTTCATAAAAAGTCATCATATACTTTGACCCAGCTACTATGTACCGAAATAGGGGTCCTCCTCTTTGACCACAAGTTTGGGACTCATCCAAGTCTACTTGCCTTTCCTCTGCTCACCATACACTCATATCAAAATCATCCCTATCTCAGGCTAATTTTTTAACCTGTTACTTTATCTTAATACCTCTCCATTTTTATAAATGCCTCTTTCAGCAAAAACTAAAGAGAAGTTATGAGAACTCCTAAATAACTAGGCAGTTCACTATTCACTGAAATGAGTAGACTAATGTGTGAGTGACTAATCTGGTGTACCAAGTGTGCATACATGCAGGGTGTTTCTTTCCCCAATGATCCTCTCTAATAACTTGAGCATATCAGTGTTGCCTTTCAGTTGACTGCCATTTCAGATTTATATAGTGACAGCAGCATCAAGGGTCACATGCATATATGAAAATAAAGGAAGGATCTAAGAAGGCTTTTCTTTTGAAATGTTCTTTTGAAGCAATAGGAATGCCTCCAACAGGCCATCTCTCGTGCTTTACTGTCTGGAATTACATCACATGTTTCTCAAAAAATGATCTCATTTGGAGGGAATGAAATTGTGTCAATAAGTCTGACTATGTATTTTTTTATTTAGAAAAGTTGTGAGGTAACAGAACAATCATGCATAATGTGTAGAATTCCCATATATCCCCTTTCCACCAACACCTTACATTGCTGTGGAATATTTTTTACAGATTATGAAAAAACATGATCAGACTATTACTACTAACTATAATCCATAGCATACACTTGGTATATTTTTTCCATACAGCCTCATATTATTAACACTAAGTATTAGTATTTTACACTTGTTATAGTTCATGAAAGAACAATCATCAGAATTCATGGAGGCAAAAAAGCAGTTGTATGATATATTTAAGATACAAAAAGAGAAAAACTGCCAGCCAATAATCTTATATTTGGCAAGATTGTCTTTTAAAAAAGAAGATGACTTTAGAATATTAACAGATAAACAGAAACTAAGAAAGTTTGTAACAGAGAGACTAGTTTTGAAGGAAGTACTAAAAGGAGTACTAAAACCTGCAAAGAAAACATAGGGGACAGAGGCATGGAAGAGAGTCTAGAAATGAAAATCATATCACTAAGAGTAACTGAACAAGATATGACAGATAAAACCCAAGGATCAAAATGGGTGATGTAAGAACTGCCTATACAGTACTAACATTGAATGTTAATGGATTAAATTCCCCAATCAAAAGACACAGTGTTGTGGAATGGATAAGAAAATATAAGCCATCTACATGCTGTACATGAGACTCATGTTAGA
>JAQZBX010021512.1:20337-32330 GCA_029593785.1 Cabassous unicinctus
CAATGACAGATACAGGTTATTATATATTTTGTCAAAACCTTTAAAATTGTGCGTGGAATTTTCTCAGTCTGAAGAACAAAGAGATGAGGTCCTGTATTAAGATTCAAAGAGCAAAGAGGGGAAGGAGCAGTGCTCTGATCACCACTACTGTTTTGTGGATCTCAGCAACAATCCCAGGATTCAGTGACACCTGGTCTCAGGAGGAAAATTCTCAGATAATTTTTCAAGAAGAAATGTTTCCTGGGCAATGAGATTGCTTTAGGCCATGGTGAGTTCAACCCTTTGCATACCATCAACTGTGCAGCTGTATTACCAAATGGCATGCATATCATTTCACCTGAAGTAAAGGAAAACACTTCACTGACCCCAAAATTTAGTAGTCCTGAGTGCCAGCACAGTACACTTCTAGAATACTACAATAGTTCATAAAGAACAGATCCTGACCCATCGTATATATGGTTGTAGACATTCCAATCACTGTCACTATTTTACTCCTGAGGAGGGCATGTGCTCCTAAAAGGTCTTCCTCAAAGAGGGAGCACAAGGTTCAGAATTTTCTTGCAGGTATGCAAGTTGCACAAGGTTAAAACATAAATAGAAGACTGCATTTGATTTGAACAACACTAAGAATGATTGCCATTAAGCATAAATTTTCATCCTGTGTAAAAAATAAACTTATTGATAGGCTTACATTGCTGAATTCAACTGCACAATAATCTCTGAACATTCAGAAGAATAAAGATATGTGGGTAGATGATACATTCTCCCATATTAACTATTCATTTAAACTAATTCCAATTCACAACATAGATGAATGACCACAGTTTTATCTGAACTCACTATGATTGTTAAATTTTGCTGCTGCCTAAAAATTTTGGAATATATTAAAAAACTTGAGGTAATAGAAGAGAAAAATCTATCAAAATGGTTTTCTCAGAATTTTGAGGGTCCTGGATTTGAGGTACGTGTTGGATGTTTAACTGTATTCCCATGGAGTAGATACATATTGGCCCTATTGTCAAAGTCACACTTGATCCTCAGCCATATCTGGCTCCCTGATCAGCTCCTGCAGCACATTTCTGGACTGGACTGGAAGGACCCTGGGCTTAATGACAGGTGGAGAATTGAACATATCCAGCATCCTGTACCCAAGGTATCACAAAAAGATCCCCCCATTCCTCTTTAATCTTTATATACAAATATACTACACACATTCAAGTCACCATTTAGGTAACCAGTTGAAATAGGTGCACATAACAAATGTTCACTTAAATTCAGGTTCATCCTTTGTCAGGAATTCCTTTCCTTGGCATCATGGACCTCTTCAACAATAATATGAAACCATTGGGTTTTTTTCCTCTTTTTGTGGAAACTCCCAGATGTGAGTGTCTTAGGGAATCAGCCATGAATTTAACAGGAAGATGGAGCTGAGCACATGACTCACTATGGTTATCCTTGTCTTCAAGTGTCCTGTCCCAGGTGAAGCTGAAGTAGTTGGGACCTAGCTGGTTGAAGCCCTCACAGACACTGCCCCTCACCAGCCCATCCTCCAAAACTCCTTAACCAGCAATCATATGAATGGGCATGGAATGGGTTATGGCAAAATGGAGTGGTGGAAGCATAAACAGCAACCCAACATTTCAGTCCCATTTTGGCAATGCCAGGGTCAATCCAAGAACAAATGGGAGATGAGGACGTGATTGTGTATTACTGTTCAAGAGATGTACTGAGGGGAACTCAGTGTGAATCCAGATTCAAACCTCCCCTGCAGGTCCCAGGAGGGAGCTGGGGCCACAGGGGCTGCTCACTACCATAAGGGAGTGATCAGGGGTCATCTGCAGAGGCAGGTGCAGAGAGGGCCTGGGGAGGAGTTTCCTGGCTCTGTCAACATGTAACCCCCGGAGAACCACCATTGCATTTCTTCTAAGCAGTTCTATGATGTATCCAGGGATTCAAACATTTTTAATCTTATTACCCATTTGTGGAAATGATATGGATATGGGTATGGATATGGTTATGGATATGGATATGGATATGGTTATGGATAGGGATATAGATATAGACAAAGGTATAGATAGAGATGTTGAAAACCTATAGGTGTGATACTATGATCATGGTGTATATTAGAATTATAATTAATATTGCCTTAAATTACTGCAGGTATCTGGTCCTTGATGTCACATAAGATAGAGAGAACAAAGTGGACCACCTAGATGTTGAACCTAAGTCTGTGCTCAGATTTCCTCTTTTTCCCATCTGAGAACATGGAGCTCTACATGATGGTGGGTGGGGTGTTTTGAATGGGCATTCTAAGAAAAGTGACTCAGTTTACTACTTTGAGAGAAATGTATATATATATATATAAATATCTCCCAACCTTCCATGACTGTGGGATGACTTGTAACATGTCTCCTGATATTCTCTTAATTCTGAAATTATCACATCAAAATTGGTGACATCAATAACCAGATGGAGTACTATTCACCTCATGTCACTGCCTCCCCAAGTCTCTCTTTGCTAGTGATGTGTGCCCTGAATCTTCTTTTTTATTTAGTTCACATCACCAATGTTATTTAAAAGCCAGGTTACAACATACGCCATTCAAGGTCTGTTCATGATAAAATGAGAAAGAACCAGAATTTTAGAGGCAACTGTATCTAAATCAATAACTTTACAGGCAAGGACAGTGAGAGTGAGAATGGTTTTAAGTATCAGGGGCAGGAGCAGCTCAAGTGTTCTTTGTGCATTCATGGAGGTCAGAGGTGTAGGCACACAAAGGTCCTTTCTGGCTCCAATAGGGGTTAATGCCATTAATTACAACAATAAAATATGCAACATCTCTGATAACTTACAAAAATTACAAACATGAAATTACTGCTGAGGAATTACATCAGAAAAGCAGAGAATGTCGACCCAAGCACCCTTCACTTCACTGAAAGTTTGAAAAACAAAGAAATTTGTGAAAAACAAAATTGTCAGGAATATGAACATATATATTCTGTATATTTTTCCCATTATATACATATACTGGAAGCAGAGGCACAATGAGCACATTCTCAAAGCCATCATGATCTTGCACACATCTGGCCCCTGACCAGCTCATTCAACATTTTCTACCCTGTAGCTGGAGGAAACTGGGCTTGTTCAGGGGGAACCCCAGGGAAAGGACTCTGTTCTTCAAGGTCTCAACCAGCATCTTCCTCCAAATGTCCCCTAAGACAAAGGCATCCTCTCATTCCTATTCATTTTACATAGACTAAGCTCCCACATGCAAATTGCCACATGGTTGAACAGATGAAAATATAGAACACGTTTGGTTAAATTCAGATTCCTCCTCATTTGGTAAAATATTTCCTGTGCTTCTGGACTTCATCTACCAGAACATGAAACCCTTGTGTTTCTTTCTATTTCTAGCTTCATCTCCAAGATATGAGTTTCTAAGGGATTCAGCCATGAAAGTAATGTGGATGATGTCTTTGAGCACATGAGTCACTGAATCTCCTTGTCCTCAGGTATCCTGTCCCAAGTGCAGCTGCAGGAGTCAGGACCTGGCCTGGTGAAGCCCTCATAGACCCTGCCCCTCACCTGCACAGTCTCTGGATTCTCTTTGACCAGCCATAATATGAGCTGGATCCACCAGGATCTAAGAAAAGGGTTGGAGTGGGTTGCTGCCATGGGGAATGATGGGAAAACATACTGTAAACCAATTCATCAGACCCAACTCAGCATCACCAGGGACACCTCAAAGAATGAAGTTTATTTAAAGTTGAACAGCATGAGAGTCAAGAACATGGGAACTTATTACTGTGCAAGAGACACAGTGAAGGGAAGTCACAGTGTGCCAAGACACAAAACTCCCTGGCAGGGCACAGGAGGGTGACTGACTGTAGGGGGTGCTTGAGACCACCAAGTGGTGCTCAGAGGTCAAACCCCAGGAGCAGGTGAAGAGAGACTGGGAAGGAGGTTCCTGGCCTTGTCTAGGCTTCCCTCTTCTTGCTGCACAACATTTAACTCCCTAGTACTGACCCTGCATCTTTTCTAATCAGTGCTATGATTTATGTAAGATTTGAGTAAAATACATAATTTTTAAAAATGTTATTATGTTTGTTTGTATAATTATTTGTGTTTTTCCTTGCCCTTTATTCTGGATATGGCTGAAAATATAAACAAAACTTGTTTTCAATTGATCATTGACTCTAACTCTCTGAGCTTATGTCAGTTTTCTGAATATATTCTTGAAAAACAGCCCTCCCACATGATCAGGTAGAGCTTGTGTCCTCATGTGGATAGAGTAAGAAGAGGGAAACCCTGGCATGGCCACAGGGACAGTGCCAGGGGCTTCAATTTGTTCTCTCCATCCTATGTCACATCTGGGAAAACAGTCCTGTGCATAATTTGAACCCCTTATAAAATCTGATGCCATCACATGGGATGTTACAATTATGTAACACACAGAACACATCTCTTCACTGTATGCATTAGAAAAGGAGAAATTATAAGATTAAAAATAGCAGGTCTACAATATTTGCTTATTTTTCACTCATCCAAGAAGTATGCCTGAAACCATTTATAATTAATTAATGTATTTCTTGTATTTCAATTTTTCATGGTGTATTAATCAATGATGTATCTGGGTATTATTTATCCTAAAATTATCAAGTATTTTCATATAAAAAATGAAAGGTCCACACATAATTTTCTGTGAAGCAGCCATGGTCATTAAGAAGAACTAGTTCAGGGGAAATAATGTCATGACATTTTATCATGATGTAAGAAATATTCCACCACAGTGTGTGATGCTTGAGGAAAGTGTTATGAGTATGCAGATTGAGTGCATAAATGTTATTTTAGTTTACAGATTCTGTTAAAAAATATGTATTTCCAGAAACAAGAATGTGGCAGTTTGGAGGTGAAAACTAGATAAAACTCAGATGAGGATGATACTCTAACATATGCAAATTTATTGTATTTAAAAAACAAAATTAATTTCACAGTACTCAATAAAATACAATTTTAAAAGAAAATAAAAGCAGAACTAATCCACATAATCCTATGTGCACAACCACAAGTTTCAACAGGCAGAACTAATGTGACATTCTTTTATGAAAAAGAGTGACTTTCAGACATGCACTTGGAATTCATGTTGTGGGACATCCTGGAAAGCAGAGGACATCTTCATCTCCCTACATGCAGCACCTCTGACTGGGAAATAGTTTTCCCCTTGGTTCATCTAGATTTTAGTGAATGAGCCTTCCTGTTCCTGGATGTGAGGGCCCAGGTGTAATTCCTGGTATCTAGCCAAGGAGTGAGGATGCCTTCCCAGAACACTAGCACCACCTGGAAGATAACTGGCTCCTTGCCCATTGTACTTTCTGTTTTCCAGCTTCCTGGGGAAAGGCTGGGACATGTGGGCAGGGTGGACAGTGGTGGAAACATCATCCACAAAGCAGCCAATAGGACTATCACAGCCTCACCAGGGACCCTCCAGAACCAGGTGCATTTACAAGTGAGCCCTGAGGTCTGAGGACACAGGTGAGCATACTACTGAGTTAGGGGACACCCAGGGCCCCACAGTAGGCTAGGAGACACAGATCTCCCCTACTGGGAAGCCCACTGTATGTGTGCTAAGGGCTCACTCTTACCCATGGAGCACAGGGGCCAGCCCCCAGGAGTGGGAGGATAAGGAGTTCCCTGCATGAGCCTTTCACTTTCCTTTCTCCAAGCATATTCCCCCAGAACCCTGTCCTCTCACTATTCTGTTTTTCTTATTTCTTCAGAACCACAGCACTAAAGTGTATAATATTCACCCATATTCCTTTGACTTTCACAGGCACCTGAGAGAGAGGAAGCTGTGACCTGGAATTATGCCATGTGACTTGTGCCAAGCCAGCTGACATATCCTTCTAACACTGGGTGATTAAAGCATCTTCTGCTGCTCTACCTCCTTATTTGGATCAAATTGACAGAGGTGAGATTATCAGAGAAGGCCAATAAATAATTCATATAGAAATTATACTTTGTCTCCCTACCAAATCAATTATTGGTTGTGTGATCCATTCAACCCCTTTTATTCATTTCTATAATGCTTTTAATATGTATTTATTTACTATCTTGTATATGCCAAGAACAGTTCTTCAAGATTATAAGGGAAAATCCTATCCATGGGAAGCTAATTCTTGTGAACACAGAAACTCATTGGAAAGGAAGTAGGTGTGAGCAGGGAGAGGGATGCCTTGGACCCTTCCCATCTTTAAACTCAAATGTGCCTCCCACATGCCAACCACTCCCTGAGCTACTGGGAGACAACACAGCCCTTCTCTTACTCAGAGTCAGGTTACTCATCTTTTTGCACAGATTTTCTGGGTTTCATGGGATATATCCTAAAGAATATGGAATCCTTTTGTTCCTTTCTCCTCCTGTCACTGATTGTAGCTTTGAGCTTCTCCTATATTTTAGGAATATTGTGATGGGGATGAGGTCCATGGAGTGGGTGACTCTGTATGTTTCCTGTTTCCAGGTTCCCTGTCCCAGGTACAACTCCAGGAATGAGGACTAGGACTATGGAAGCCCTCTTAGATCCTTTCCCTCTCCTACTAGGTCTCTGTGTTCTCCATCACAGTCAGTGATTCCTGCTGGAGATGGTCCCTCCAGCTGCAGTAGAGGATGGGTATCAGTGCTGGGGATGGCACAGCATAGAACCCATCCCTCTACAGCTGACTCTCTGACTCCAAAGACATGTCCAAGGAGCAGATCTTTCTGGAGCTGAGCTGTGAGACAGAAAAGAACAAAGCCATGTATTATTGTGAGAGACAAACAGTGAGAGGAAGGCAGTGTCACCCAAGACATGGCTGGATTTCATGGGAGTGTTCAGAAACTACCAAGCCCAGGGGACAACCCCCAGGGGTCTGGCCTCAAATTCTGGGGAAATTTTGACATGGTTTTCTTTTCCAGGTCTTAAATTTATCTCCCAGATGCATAGACTAGAGCTCCTTAAGTATTTCTAATACCTCCTGAGTCAATATGGCTAATTTTCCTGAATATTCAGTCACAATGCAAAATTTCTCAAATCACATATTTTTAACTTTATTTTTGTTTTCCTTTACTTTTTTCTTTTGGATTGGTGTGTGGAAGATATGTGGCATATTTTGGTGTTAAGTATGATGTTTGATATAGGGTTTTTGTAAATGAAATTTATAATTTTAGAATCCTATTCATTCCTTCCTTGACAAAAGTTTGCCTGATGCATGAATGTTGGTTTTGTCAAGGCTTTGTACTTACTGAGAAGAATACAAATTTTCTATTTTACTCTATAAACAAGGCAATTTAAATGAACATATCTTCAAATGTTTTTCTGAGACCTGCATTCACTGTTTCAATTCTTAATTAGTCATGAATTAATACATATGTTGCCTCATTTGTTTGGGTAATACTGTGTCAGTTATCACTTTCTTGTAAATTTATGAGGTATATTTAGATATAACTTTCATTTTCATAGTATGTTATCATGTAGATTATTAGGACAATTCTATCATTATAAAATGATTTGTGTGATTTTCCCACATTTTCTCTTTTCATGTATAATTCATGTTATATTGATGCTAGCCATTATCTGTAATTGTGTGTGAACATTGATACTGAGAGGCTTCTAAGGAATTTATGCATTGTATTTAACTATCCAGTCATTTGACATACATTTTATAAAATGTTTTCTTAGATTTTTTTCTTTGGGATTTACTCTGACAACTTACTTTCAAATTGATATTTTATGTTCTTTCTATTCTCTTGATCATGAAAATACTTCTTGTCTTTGTTTACTTATGCTATCTGTTCCACTTCATTTATTTCTGCTCCTTTCTTTATTATTGCATTCATGATAATTCTTTTCATTTCCTTTTGCTCTCCTTTTTCTGGCTTCTTTAGCTGGACGATGTCATGATTACTTTTATGCATTTCTTTAATTAATAATTAAATAATTGAAATATATATATATGTCTCCCTAAAACTGCTTTATTAATAGTTACCTCCCACACAAAATATTTTTGGTGAATAAACATCATCATGTATTTTCCACATGTTTACCAGAGCTTCATATTATTATTTTTTTATGTTTTCCCATAACCATTATAATGAGTGTGAAGTGGTAGTCCACTGTGCCTCTAATTTGCAATTCTCTCATAACTATAGATAATCTATTCATGATCTTAACAAGCAGTCACTAATATTTTTGGTGAAATGAGCACTCAAAAATTTACTTTTTAAATTTTTATTTATATGTCTACTTTTTATTTAGGGGAATGTTTCCATTGTGTTGGATAAACATTCTTAATCATAAATGTTATTTATAAATACTTTCTCTTGATTTTTGGCATGAATTTCAATTTAGCTCAAAAATTTTTCCCCATTGAGATGGTTTATTCAGGTTATTGATTTCATTATATGCTGAAGACCTGTGAACTAAAATGTCAAGTCCTCTGACCTATGGACCCAATGCAGTGGAGGGTAAGGGTCACCATCACCCAAGATACATCTCTATCCAATAGAGAAGGACCAGGAGGCCTGTCACAGACATTGGAGCACAGGGACTCTGACCTCCACCCAAACTCACTCTGCTGGGCCCCTTTTCCTTGGCCATTATCTGCTTCTGATTCTGGGAAAGATGCCCTCCCCAGTGCTATCCCTGGCTCTGCCCTCGGGTCTCTGTGTCCACTGAGAAGAATGATTCACTACTCAGCATGTACAATGATCCCTCCTATGCATCTGGGTTGGGTCAGTGTTGGCTGTACTGACTGTGTTTGATCAACCATATGCTCCTCTCCCCTGGCAGGCAGGCCTGGCTCATTTCAAAGGGGTATCTGCAGAGCTCCCAGGCAATATGATAAAAGACAAACACAAAATGCAGGCACTACTCAAGTTCAGATTGCTCATGTTTACTTTAGTTCTGTTTGCCAAATGAAAATATTTAAGCAAGCCTAGGGTCAGCATGGGGCACATTTCCCATGTGATGGACACAGGGAGCAGGACAAAATTGGGGCTTATTGTTCCAAAATCTGTCAGAGCATGTGTATGTGTATGTGCTTAAGCATGTGTGGGTGTGTGCATGTATGCATGTTTGTGTGTATATTGGGTGTATATAGATGTGTGTGTAGGCTTTAATACACATAGCTCTGTGTGTGCAGGTTTTCTTTGATTTGACCCTTAACTCAAAGATCGCAAATGAGATGAGAGATGCCCCTGACTCCTGAAATTCCTGGTTTGTCTCTGTATTCTCCATACATGTAATTGTGCTAGAGCATCTGGCAGGCTCCAGGAAAAGATACCTTGGGATTTCTATAGAATCCTGTGTTTGGTCTACCCACAGAGAAAGATGGCTTACTAAGGACATTTCACTATGTCAAGAGATGGTATCACCATTTTGTGGTATCTCTAAAGAGCAGTCTGAAGCCAAAGGTACAATCAGGTAACAATAGGCAAGGGCTTATGGGAAGGAAATGCTCTGTGAGTTCAACAGGAACCTCCTTGCAGGCCAGGGGCTGGGCTGCAGGGGCTACCACTCAGGACCCACTGAACACAGAATGCAGCTTCAGAGCAGATGCATGAGGTTTTTGGGAGGGACTTTCTCTCAGGGAAGAGTTCTCCTTTTTCAAAACACAGTATAAAATAAGAATTTAACCATGTCTGCTGAAGTGTCTAATAATATTCTATTCATTTGTGAACATTTGCCTAACTCAAAAAGGCAATGGGAAGCCATTTCAAAGTGACATTTGTATGTATTATTGATGCTTTGATAGTGAGATGGAGAACAGGGATGGCTTATGAATTCATTGTGTGAAGAATTTTGAGAGATACACATCACCTGAAAATATATTGTGTTTCTCTACACTTCATGCTTCATTTATCACAATGCCTTTAATGATGACCTTCCATTATCTTCAAACATCTGGATTCAACTTTCTTTAAGTCCACATCCCATTCTTTGTTCATACTCTCTACATGTTACAATGAAAATAAAAGCCTTCTCATGGACCGTCTCCAGCTCTTCAACATGAACTTCACAAACATTGTTTCCTTCCCTTTCTTGTCTTCTTTTAGAGTCTTGATCACTGGTTAACTTAAAATGCATCTCATATATAAATATTTACTTCTTTTCTCATTCTACTGCAAATTAGTCATTTGGTTGGTTCTTCACAATAGCACTTAAAAAATCAAGTGTTGGAGTCTACCCACTGCACTTTTTAATATAATCCAAATGTGCCAGAAGCTATTTTTATTTTAATATTTTTCTTTTCCTGGGGGTGAGCAGTCATTAACACCTCATCCTCACCAACAGAAACATATTAGATTTTCTTCTTTAAGAATTTATATCAGTCTCCCTTCAAGTCTCCAAAAGCCAGGACACACAATCCTGCAACTTTGCAACCCTCTGTGACCACCTGGTGAGTAAGGGGCACACCTAGTCTTGGATGTTGGTGGCTGTCCCTTCCCCTCCCCTTTCCCAAAGCAAATCAGTCCATATTTCCAGCTCTTAAATAGAAGGACCTTATTTTTCCTGTTAATCTGACTTATCATACTTTCATTTTAACAACTTTCAGTGATAGAGGTGATTTGTTATATAATTCACTTGACTACTATTGAATAGCCAGGTTGCATTATCCTACATGCAAGGCTGTGTTCCTGAAATGATAAGGCAAAAAGAGATTTTCATAAACAACAGTATCTAAATGAGTCAATGTACAGGTGGTGATACTGAGGCTGAGGAAGTTGATCTGCCCCACTCAAATGTGACATGTCAAGGACAAGACCAGAGCAGCTGTTGCTTTTGTAATTGTCATGGTCCAAGGTGAGGCTCACATAAATTCCCACATTTGGTTCTCAGAGTGATGATAACACTAATAATAGCAAACATAACATCAATTACTCTATGTCTCTACTATAAAATTCACAACATTTCTCCTGAGATTGCCAATTTGTATCTTGTCAAACTGAAGCTCATAGGGCTGAGATCATATCCTCATGCTTATATGGCAGGAGGGGATGTTGCTGCACTGGGCTCCCTGTAACTACAGAATTCTAGGAGATTCCATTTTGGAAAGGCCATTACTTTCATGACAATTTAACCTCTTCCACACCAATGGAACCAGAAGTTTCCTGGTGTATGCCTGGGAAAATTAAAATAACCACCATTTTTAGGGCAGAGAAATTTTTCTGTATGATACTATAATGGTAACATATGACATTGTACATTTGTCAATCCTATAAAACTATGCAGCACAAAGTGTCAACCATAGTGTAAATTATAGACTTTAGTAATTAGCAGTGCCTCAATATTGGTTCATCAATTGGAACAAATGAACCACCAATATAAGATGTTCATAAGAAGGGCAACTATGTGTATGGGTGAGTGTGTTGGGGTCATATGGGAATTCCATAAACTTTTGAAGTGTAATTTTTCTTTAGATCTAACACTCCTCTAAAAATAAAGTTTGTTATTAAAAAAGAAATAATTTCCATGCTGACTCCCTTGTATGTTGCTAACATGCAATGAAAGAAAACCCCAGGGGATCACACATGCAAAAAATTTTCTTAGGAAAACACTTATGAAATGTCAACTAATGCAAAATAAATGCACCTCATTTCAACATTACTGCAATTTTAATGAATCACACCATTAACTCAAACCCCAAATTTAACATAAGTTGGGCATCCACAGATTACTGGAGAATACACAATGAAGCATGCCTAAATTTGGAGCCAGAATTAACTCCAAACTCCCCAGGAATTAGAGTGAGGGTGAAAGGCTTCATCTAATTTTATGTGTTTTATTTCCCTTTGAATATCAAGCATATTTTAACACATTGCAAAGGAAAGTGTAAAGTGAGCTGAGTGACACAGTGCAACAACACAATGCACCTGGCCCGTGGAGCTGCTTATGATATCTCTCCCCTGGATTTAATGAGGCACTTGCCTGCCTGTGCACTGGCTTATTCCTCAACCTG
>JAQZBX010021513.1:0-26154 GCA_029593785.1 Cabassous unicinctus
GCAACCTCACGGCAGGAAGCGGGTGTGGTGCAGTGGATAGAGCACCCGTTTACCATATGGGAGGGCCCGGGTTCGCTTCCCGGCACCTCCTTTTGAGGGCAGGCCGGCTCGCGCGGCGCCGTGGGCTGATGCATCAAGACCTCACAGCAAGGGGGAGATAAGCAGACACGGAGAGGACACGCAGCAAATGGACACAGCAGCACAAGCAGCAAGGGGGGCATAAATAAAATAAAATAAATAAATCTTTAAAAAAAAAACAATCTCCACCTATATGGTCCTCATCATCTTAGCCAAATCAATGCCTTCAGAAAAGAATGGCCCAAAGATTATGCTGCTGAGGCAGGGGGAAAAGAGAGAAGAACCGCAGACCCGGCAGAAAACATGGCCACGAGACCCTGCCCAGACACCTCCTGAGGGATCCTGTGAGTCCCTGGCCATGAGATCCCATTTGAAACTCATTCCTGGGTCAAGGAGAAGCCCCAGATAACCCCAAACAGGCCTCCTCATTGGGTCCCTGAGAGCTAACAGGCAGGGATCGTAAGGCAACCAATCAGAACAGCAAGCAGCTGGGACCCCTCCCCAACATTAGGAAGGGGGAGGAGGAAAAGGTTAAAGGCCTAACCTGGGGCCCCCACATGCGCATCTCACTCTGCAGCACACCCGCAGCCCATGACTAGGACTGTGTATTCTTTTCTTGTTTCTTAATAAACTTTTTACTCCCTTGCCTACCTTATGGCATGTCCTTAAATTCTTTTATGTGACATGAGCCAAGAACCTAGAAGCCCAGAACCCAGAGCCTTCGACCAACACTGCTGGGGTACTTTGCATGAATGGTGACACGGGAGAGAGAAAAGGCCTCCTTATTTGTAGACAGGAGGTGGCACTGCCTGATAGGAAGAGAAGGAAAGTATAATTTCAAAGGCATCTGCCTCCCCTAATTACCTCTCAACTGTCATTTGATACCCAAACTTGCTGCATCAGAAAAGAGTAAAAATAAAATAATAATAATATAGACACACCATTTACTGAGTAGTTGCTAGGTGTCAAGCTCTGTGCTAAATGCCCTAAATATCTAATCTTCATAAGAACTCTAAGAGTAAATGAGGTTCGGAGAAGTTAATTAACTGACCCAAGATCATAAAGCTAGTTAATAGGAAAATCATGACTTGAACCTAAATCAGTGTGATTCCAGAATCACTAGTAATGCTTTTCTGACAAAGTCCCACTCGCTGGAAGAAGTGGCAGTCAGAGTTCTCTAGAACCTTGAGCATCATAAATGAAGAGAGGAGAATGGGACCTAGTGAAAAAGAAAGCAGCAGGACTAGGGGTGGGGAAGGAGGCATTGTCCCAGAAAGGGAGGGGCCCAAATTGCCCAGGGCATTTTCACCTACTTCACAAGTTGATTAGGGTGGACTCTATATAAAGATGGAAGGTGGGGCAGGGAAAGGTTTATACTGGTGGCTGCAAATCCTTCAGCAATGAAGCAGGGGAGCTTGCTAAGAGTACTTATACCAGTTTAAGAGAAGTGATTGTTACATTTTCAGGAATTTTGTGAGCCAGTTGTTAAACACAGCCACTATTAAAAGGTAAATGATATAAACTTACATCGAAATTTTTTTTAATTAAAAACAAATGTAATAACAGTCAAGACTCATCACTTCCTCATTATTTCACAAGATTTTATATAATTTCCACCCAGGATGATCTACGTCTATTCTATCTGTGTGGTGGAAATACTATATAACGTGCTACTGCACTTCCTTCTCAATTCTGCATTCAGTGATGTCACATTGGAAGCTTGACTAAGCCACGATGGGAGCATATACACCACAGAAAAATTGGCAAATGCTGCAAATCACTCCCCTCCATGAAAGGCAGTTGTTAAACATTTACCCGCACCCCACTGGTGTACAATCACCTGTGGTAACTTCACAGAAAGGAGGAGATGAGCCAATGGGACATGTTGTCTACCCTACTAAGCTAAGATTGTCTGAAAACATCATTGTAGCCAAGACCTGAGGACAACTTGCTGAGATTCTGTCTCAGACAACATCCCTGACAAAGCATCTTTTGGAATGGGCTATATAAAGCAAATTCATAGACCTATAGAGCATTCTACTGTTAAAGCTGGACAGGACCTTTCTGAGAACATCTATAGCACTGCAAGTTCTCCTAATTTGACTATTTTATTGGCTTTGCTTTTGAAGAAATTTTGGATCACAGAAGGGTTACAACTGTGGCAGGGGAGAAGCATTGGTGCAGTGTGTCAGTGATGGGGGATACATGGGAGGAAGCTCACCTGGGCATACATATAAGGCATACAAATGTGTTCAAATGTTCATGGGGCATTGTCACGGTGGGTGGAGATTCACACAATAACCAAAAGAATACCAAATTCCCATCCAGAGGAGCTCTGCCACATTCTCTAATGGATCAGCAAGAATCTCCCAAGTACAGGGGCAATGACTAGTAAAGGAGGATGGTCTACTGATGGGCCCTTGATATTGATGACTGTGCATATGAACATTTATTCTTGAAATTGAAACCTAGCCTAGTATTATAGGGTGCCTAAGAGTTGCCTCCTGGGAGCCTCCCTGTTGCTCAAATGTGGCCTCTCTCTAAGTCGAACTCAGCATGGGATATGACTCCTGGGGATGAGCCTCCCTGGCACTGAGGGATTAGTACCAAGCACCAACTAGCAATGCAACTGGAAAAAGACCTTGACCAAAAGGGGGAAAAGGTAAAGACATTAGTTTATATGGCTAAGAGGCTTCAAAGTGAGTCAGGAGGTCAGTCTAGAGGTTACTCTTATGCACATCTCAGCAGGATCTCTTTGACTGCCAAAGTAGATACTGCCCTAAATAGCAGGGCTCCTGAGGGCTCTGGAGACATCCAGAAACTATAGTCAGGGCAAATAGCTCAGGAGTTTGGTGCTTTGCTTGTGGGCCCTACTTTGGAATTTATGATCCCCAGAATGACAGAGTTGGACTCGTTGTTTCCCTACACATGGCTCTTCTGACCTTTCTATTTGAACCTATAATTAGTACTAGAGTTGGTAGGTGTATGTCCAAGAGACTTAAATCTTTGGGCTGTCCATGTGCCAGCTGGGCCCTGAATCTTGTCAGAGTTGCAACACCTACTCTCCAGTTCATTGGTCTCACCCAGGACAACTAACATGGAGGTGATGATGGACAACTACCATACCAAGGAACCGAGAGAGTCTACAACTGCAAGCAAAAGAGTCCCATCCATCGGCCGTATGGGACTGAAGCCCCCTCTCAATTAGAGGTGGAGTGGGCATCACCATCCCAGAATCCTCAAGATTGGGGAATGAACTATGGACTAAATTAGGCTTACTGGTATTCTACTATAGACTTATTGTGATACTAGCAATGTAAGAAATTATATCATTGATGTGGAGGCATGGCCACTGTAGATTCTAAGGACAGGGAGAGGGAAAAAGAGGTGTAATATGGGGTCATTTTGGGGACTTGGGAATTGTCCTGAATGACATTGCAATGACAGATACAGGCCATTATAAATCTTGCCATAACCTACAGAATAGGGTGGGAGAGAGTGTAAAGTACAATGTAAACTTTAATCTATCCTTAGTGGCAATGCTACAAAATGTGTTCATCCATTGCAATGAATGTACCTCACTAATGAAGGATGTTGCTCATGTGGGAAAATGTTGGAGGTGTGGGAAGCGGAGCATATGGGAATCCCCTGAATTTTTATGTGACATTTGTATAATCTAAGTATCTTTTAAAAATTTTTTAAAAATAAATTAAAAAAAAAAAGCACATGCACAAAAGTCCCTCATATAATTTATTTAATCATCTTTTGTTGGACATTAAGGCCAATGTTTCTCATTATATATAGTACTGCATATCTCATTATTTATTTGATATAGCTTCTTAGCACCAGACTCACTGGGTCTAAGGACATGATTTTTTTTTTTTTTCCTCTTGATAAATCTGGCCAAATGGCTTTCTAGAAAGGTTGTACCACTGTACACACCCATCAACAGCTTATCTCACATCCCCTTTCATCTGATTATATCAAGATTATTAGGGTGGTTTTGTTTGGGTTTATTTAGATAGAATGTGTGTGTTGTATTTAATTTACAAAGTATTATATGTTCATTATACAAAAATTAGAAAGTAAACAGAAAGAGAAAAATTAAAAATTGTGTGTAACCCTAGTATTCAGAGAAAACCACAGCTGACACCTCTTTTTCTTTCCAGACTTTTTCCATAAATATAGATTCATGATTTTCCCCCCAAGAATGGGATTAGTATATAAAGCATCTTTGGTTGCAAACAGCTTTTTTGTTTTTCGTAACAGTAATATTGTGGTTATCTTTCCATTTCCAAAAGTATTCATTTACAACATTGTAAACAATGGCTGGTTCCAGGAAGGTTGAGCCAATTTTCATTTCCACGGCTGAGCATGGGAATTCCTCACTAACACTGAGATTTTTAGAAAATCTTTGCTAATTTGATAGGGGAACAGAGGGATTGCATTAGTTTACATTGCATGTCTTTGGTTATTACTGAGATTGAACTTTTTATATATGTTTATTGGCCATTACATTTCTTTGGTGAACTGTCATTTGCTCATTTTTCTATTGAACTGTTTGGATGTTTCTTATGGATTTGAAAGAATTTTTTCAATGTTAAGAATATTTGTTTACCATATGTGTATAGAACACTTTTTCCTGTTTATCATTTGCCTTTCCACTTTATTATGTTAGCTTTTAAGGCACATACTTTTATTATGCCATTGAAGCAGCCTTTCCCTTGTGCTGTCTTTGTTTTTATGCTTAAAAAAGTCTGCCTCCTGAAGGTTATGAAAAAGACTACACTTTCTTTAAATATTTTTATTAATTCATTTTCTACATTTAAGCCTAATCCACCCAGAATTACAAATCGTGTAAAATGAGACAAGTAAATGTACCTTTACTTTGCCCCAAGAATTTAGTCATTTCATTTCTAGACAGTTACAATGTCTAGATGTTCCCCCCAAAACATTAAATGATAGCATAGGAACAATACTTTATTTTAAATAGGTTTTCTTTATCTTAATGAAATAATTACCAATATGTGAAAAGTCACGAGGATGGTCACTTAATTCTTGTTGGTAATAATGATATATGAACATCAGCCCAAATTCCTAACAGTAGAATATTTGTTAAATAAATTATAGAACATCCATCCAATGGATTATTCTTCCACCATTCAGAATTACACTGTAGAAGAATATTTAATAAAAGAGGAAATATTCATGACATATTTTTAACTTTTAAAATTAAAATATTAATTTTGTATTCCTAACATGAATTTCTTGATGATGGGATTGCACATAATTTTTATTTTCTACTTTATTCTTTTCTGCATCTTCCAAATTTTCTACAATGCACATATATAGCCTTTGTAATAAAAATATAAGTATCAATATAAAGTAAGATATTCTTTCTAAGGAATTTTAATTTTACTCCTAACCAGTTTTCTTTTTTATATCTGAGTGTTGGCTCTTATTAAATGTTTTTTCAACCATCTGTTAAAGTGTTGCATGGTTTTTCTCACTTGATTTATTGCTCTCAACCTATTGATCTGATGTATTATAGTAATAGATTTCCTAAAACAAAGCATACTTGCCTTCTTAGAGGAAGCTTTACTTGATTATCCAAGGTTAATTTAATCCTGAGAAGGCTTTGGGTTTCCTCTCCCAGGAGTAAGGGGGAGAAGTTAGGGACTGTCAAATATTTGTTTTTCCCATTGACATCAGTTTTTGCTTTTACAAAACAGTTTTTCACACATGCTTCTCATTTGATCTACACAGAATCCATGTGACAAAAGTAAGCCAGGTATTATTGTACCATTTTACAGAGAGAAGAGGGAAAGAAAGGTTCACAAAAATTAAATAATTACATGGCCAGACAGTGGCAGAACCGGAAACAAACACAGTTTTGACATAACATCCTCTCATGCTCTGTGCCTCACGGAAGTGAACACCACTAAGCTTCCTTCTCCATTGATTTGGGATGGCCAAGTCTTTATTGCCATGCCCCTTACCGCATGGAGATGAGAAGACTTCCTGCATCGAATGTTTACACATCGATTACCACAGTCTGAGCCTGGAATCGCTCGGCTCTGACAAGAACCCGGCTGTTCATAAAGAGAAGTCGGGTTACCACACACAGAACACTGGGCCAGAAGCCAGTCTGTGGTGCTCTCTGTGGCCCTTCCCCATCCTCTGCCGTGACAGACACTCAAAGACCCACAGTCCTCCAGTGGAGGCCTGGTTACCCGGGGCCTGCCGATGGCCCACGGATACTCAAGCCTGCCCTTGAAGAAAAAAAAAATCCTCTTCCAAAATGACCTTTTCATTTCTTTATCCCCAATACCTTCACCCTTCTTCTCATCACCATTCTTGGGACTTTTTTCTGGCTCCAGAAAGTTCCCGAGTCTGCCTTCCATAATAAGTTCCTTCTGGTCAAACCCAGTTTTCCATCTCTACGGCCATGAGCTCTAGGTAGGGCGACCAGCTGTCCTGGTTGCCCCAGTGTATATCCAGCTTACACCTGAGGGGTCAAGGTAATTGTTAATAGCGCCCCCTTTCACTCTCACATACCACAATGGCCGTGAAGACTTGATGAGGAGGGGAGAGGACACATAGTCCCAAGATTTAGGCAAAGCCCACTCACAGCCCCATCCTCTCCATCAGGAAATTCTGTTTGCTCTGTTTTCAAAGTATACCTGGAATCTGATATTTTTCCTCTAGCCCACAACTACTACAGAGATTCTAAACATCATAACCCTTTACCTAGATTATCCTTGCCCGCCCCCAACCCCCTCTGCCCTGAGTATGCTCTTTAACATAATAATTGGAGCCATCCTTTTGCAACATAATTTCAAAGAATGCCACCCCTCTACCTGGATCCCTGCAATGGCTCCCCATTCCCTCAGTGTAAACACTCAAGTCCTTACAGTGGCCTGCAATGCTCTTTACAATCTTCTGCCCCAGGCCCCCACCCTCGCCTCTCTGACCCCATCCCCTCTTATCCTCTCTCTCCTCCCCTTGCTCTGCGCCACCCACACTAGCCTTCCTCCCTTGAGCCACAGGCACTGCCTTGGACTTTGCTCTGGCTACTCCATCTGCCCAGAATATCCTTCTCCAGATATCCGCATGGCTGATTCCCCCTCTGCTTCAGCCTCTGCTCACATTTCACCCTCTCCATTAGGTCTACCCTTATGATCCTATTTGAAATTGTAACAACTCCCCCTTAACCCATTTTTACTCTTTCCTCATAAAGCTATTTTTTTTCCTAATCAACTATGTATTTTCCTTATTTATGATGTTTATTTTCTGGCTTTTGCTCTATATTCTAAATTTCAGAGGACACGGGGCATGGATTTTTATCTTTTTTATTCACTAATTTATTTCAAGTGCCTAGAACAGCGTCTGGCACATAATAGATGCTCGGTAAAAATTTATTAGCTAAACAAATGAATGAAAGCCCCAAATCTATTCTCCTGAACCCAGATGGATTCTCTCTGAGCCCTGGCATTCAACGTCACCATCCTCGCAACCATGTTGTGAGCCTTGACTTAGAGCTCCATTTAGGGAACTCACAGTGCTCCTCTTAGAACTTCGAGGAGTATTTCTCTGTCATCTTTGCAACTCAGTTTAGATAGCTAGAAAATGGTGAAAAGGAAAAGAAAAACAAACCATCTCCTCCTAAATGGCTATGCATATGGTCCTAGTATGAAGGCCCACATGAGCTAATGTACCATCTAATTGGCTGTTGTGCTCCCCTCCTCCATGCTAGGAGACAGAGAGCCCCATTAATGAGGCCAGAATCCCAGCTGGTACCTGTGGCTTTACGTCCTCTTCATCCTTGTAGTAGAAGAGCTGCTGCGCCCTCAGCACAAAGTACCTCTGCTGCCAGTTCTTCACAATGGACCTCTGCTTCTTCAGCCAGCCCATCTTGATGGGCCTCTCCAGTGGGTTGGGGGTGGATGATGGGTGGAAGGCTGCCATCAGCTCACCAGTCATCACGCTCCTTGACCGGGCTATGGAGAGGAACAGACAAGCAGGCTGACTGAAGGACGTGAAGCAGTGTGCGCAGGGACGGGGGAGAGGCGAAAGAGACACCCCCCACGGGGGCAGAGGAGCCGGGTGGGGCCAGAGCCAGGTCCGGCTCAAGGGTCCAGATCTGTATCAGAGAAAATCCCCCATGCTTCAGAGAGGCAGCCGAGGGGGCTGCTCCCGAAAAGGGCCGGACCAAGATGGAAAACAAGATGAAAGTCAGGGGCCCATCGCCCACACAGTCCAGCAGCTGATGTCGGCCCCCGCATTCTGAAGAGCGAAAGATTGGCTGGAGCCTTCTGAAGAGGAAGTGGCCACAGCATCTGACAAAAGGTGCTTCCTTTTTCCTGCGTGGGAGTCAGTATCTGACAAAAGAGTGGAGAAAATATGCCTCTCTCTGAAGGTGAAGGGTGAGCCCGGGCAGCTGCAGAACAGCCGGAAGCCGCCTGGGCATTCTTCCATGGAGGCCGATTCTGAGGAGCGGCTCATTGTGTTTGCCCTGACCTCACTGTGGAACAGAGCCCTTCCCCAACGGACCCTGCTGAAAACCCCAGCCCCTGTCCACGCAGCCGACATGCAGGAAGCTGGCACCTCCTGAATTTTCCTGCCAAGTGCCCTTCTGTTCCCTACCCGCTGAGAGTGTTTACAGGCACTTTAGGCTGGACCAAGGGCCTTGCCACGGCTGTCTTCTTATTAGTTTTTGAGTCAGGTTGTCAATCCCCTGGCCTGATGAACACACAAGCACTTGAAAGGAAAAAGAACCTCAGTAGAATGCAGAAGCACAACTGGAATCCAGTCCCCTAGCCCACTGCGTAGGGTAGTTGGCTTTCCTTTTCACATGCACTCTGCCTGTCGTTGGATTAGGCTTCCACATCTTGTCTCTAAGGTAACTCCCACCCCAGACAACTCTCTCCTTTCCTTACCTCTACAGACATCCCCCTGCCTGTGGTCCCAGTTCAACGCTTCCTCTGAGCCCCACCTTCTTACTTTCCTAGCCAGTTCGACAAAATGAGCTCCATGCCTGCTGATACCAGTCTCCATCTTACAATCCTTTTTTCCAGCTCAACTTGGTCCCTGGAACATCAAAGACATAGCTGAGCTAAGCCATCAGCCCCAGTCCCACCCCGTTTTAGCTCATCTGCTTGGAGATCTGGTTCTTCCCTTCCTGGCTCTGTGACCATGGGTAACTTACGAAACCTCTCTAAGCCTCAGTTTCCTCACTTGTAAAACTAGGATAATAATAATCTTTGCTATATGGAATTGTAGTGGAGATTAAACCAACTAACCCATAGAGTCCCTGGTCAAAGAGAAGCAAAGGTTACTCCTATTGTTTCTGTCCACAGATGACTTTACTTCCTGCTGCAAAAATGGAGATCATTGTTAAGAACTTCCTCAACTTCTCTCTTCACTTCAAAATGTCTCTATCATCAAGCTTCCTCTCTTCATTCATTCTCACCTTTAATGCATTTAATTGCCAACTTCTCCCCTTTGCCTTTGATTACTTTCTCTCTATCTCTTTCTAGATCTGTAGTTCTCAACTTTTATTTGTATTCATGGCATGTGTTCAAATATCAGGATTTTATTCTGCATTACAGAATCTTTCTTCCACCAAATGTAACTGTATCCAGAGTTATCACCCTATCCCATGGTTCGCCCTTCAGCTTGTATTGCTGTCCCAAGAGGACTGTGCCCTAACAGGCCCCCTTGATCCTCGTAAGGGGTCTGCACTCCTGGAACATCCTGGGTGACTCATCTCTCACCACCGGCCTAAGTCTTAACTATGTTGGACACCAGGTTACAAGACGTACTCCATTCAACCTCCCATTTGACAGACATCATCAAAAGAGTGTGTCCTGGTTTGAGTCTTTTGTGGGCACCAAAAAAATTATGTTCTTAAGCTAACCTAGGAACTAAGGTGGCGCAGGTGGCAGAATGCCTCTCTCCTACATTGGAGGTTCCCAGGATTGAATACAGACACAGAGAATTGCCCAAAAAATGGATACAAAAACAGCAAAAATGGGGGTGGGGGTGTGTGCATAAAAATGGATAAAAGTAAAATAAATAAATAAATCTTAAGCTAACCTATTCCTGTGCCTATAAACCTATTGTATTGTAGACCTTTTGGTTAGATTTGGTGAAGGGACCTTTTGATTAGATCTTTGATTGGATTTCATTCAGTTGGGGGACTTTGATTGGAGTACTTCAGTGAGGTGTGACCCAGGGTGGCTCTCAGTTCTCTTACTGAGTCTTATATAAATGGGAGGAACATGTAGAGACACACAGAGAAAAAGAGCTACCATTTTACCCTACCACATGAAAGAGGACTCCAGGATTGCCTATAGCAACAGAAAGACAGAGAAACCCCAAGAGAGAGGCTGGAGGCTGGAATCAGTGGAGCAGCCTAAAGGTGAAGAGACAAGGCCCAGGGAGAGATGAGCCATATGCCTCACCACCTACAGCTGAGCTCAGGCAGAAAGTGAGCCTGGAGGAGAAGGCAGAGACTGGTGTCATTGTGCCTTTCCATGTGGCAGGAGTCCAAGATCGCCAGCGGCCATCCTTTGGTGAGACAGCATCTCTGATGATGCCTTGATTTGGACATTTTCACAGCCTTGGAACTGTAAGGTTTTACTCTAATAAATTCCCATTATAAAAGCCCACCCACTTCTGGTATTTTTGCATTGGTAGCCTTTAGCAAACTAAAAGACGCATATATTCAATTGTAGCAAAAGAAAATTTCACATTTTGATGACCATTGGGCACATGCGTGAAAAGGGTTTGGGGTACAGCAGTGTGTCCAGGCACACCAGTTAGGAACCTTGTCTTAGGTACCTGCTGTCTTAAAGTCTTCCATCTCAAAGAACAGCCACTCTGGGGCTGATCACTTACTCCAAGGCTGCATGAAGGATCCAAAGGGACAAATGGTACAGCGTTGAAAGGAATGCAGTGGGGAGGAGGGAATTGGAAGGACACCTCTCTATCTTGCTAGGTCAGAGACTGCACCTTGCAAGGACAGGTTCATATCTGTCCTAAAAACAAGGCAGGTAGTCAGCAAAAATTAAAAGGGTGGTTCACATGCAAAATTTCTGGAGCAAATGAAGAGCGAGGCATGTGAGCATCCCCACGGATGAAGGTACTCCCCTGCCCCACCCCAAAAGAGAGCTTCAGCCCCGCGTGACTGTAATGACCATCCACAGGAAGCAACACCCAACGTGGGAGGGGCCCTTCCTAAAAGCAGTGTGATGCGGTGTCTTCACGTCCCTTCTGTGCTGATGCCCTCCCTGGAGCTGGCACAGAAAAGGGGACACCAGGCGGTGCCATGTGGTAGCCTCGTGAGCCACCCCCAGAGATCCACAGAAATAGCCTGCCATGGGGGATGCTAGATCCTGAAGGTCTCCACCCCGTTGAAGAGGTGGGGGGCAGCGCAGCAAGAGCAAAACAGCTCTGTAGCCTCAAGAGACTTCACTCACACTGAAGAACTCAGTGTTTGGGATATTATGCCGTGCTGAATTCTGGGAAATTTTGCTTTCTTGTGGCAAAAGCAACAAATGGAAAGAAAAAGCAAAACCCTCTCCCCAGCAGTATCCATGAGCTGCAGAATACCCTGGGGTAAGGATCTTACGTTCTCAGACCTAAGAGGGGTTTTGATGCCCATGTGTTAGGGAAGGAACCACTTTGCCTGCATATGGCCAAGGCCTTGACTGACCATCAGTTATATTCCAGAAACAATACCACCAGCCTTTATTCTAATCCACGTTTCTTGAGCACCTGTCATCCCCACCGTAACTGGAATGACCATGGGAACTGGGTCACGTGCTCCAAGTTTGGGAGGGTGAATGTTTTCATTACAGACCTCCCACTACTGGAAATTCTGCCCAGACTTTGGGAAGATGATGGCTGGGGCCTCAGAAGAGCCAGCAACTGAACAAGGGAGACTTTGTCCCATCTGCAGCGTGGTCTCCCGCTGTAGCCCTTGGCAATGCTCAGCAGCCAGCATCGATCATGCGATGATTCAAATGTCAGAGAAGAAAGTCTGGCAGGCCTTGAGTTTCACTTGGTTTTCGCCAACTTTCCTTGCTGGTTCTTTCCAATAGTCTCTCTTCTTTGTGGGCGTGACTTGTTCCCGGATAAAGAAAACAAAGTCATCTGTGACTATTAATAGCCCTATTATGGCTCATTGTCATAATGAAAATAATAACTGAGATAAGCTTTGCTGTTGAGCCAACCATTGTACCTGAGTACACGCTCCCAGACCTCTGGGGACAAGGCTGAACCAGGCTGCGGGCTGGAGAGGGGGCTGCAGGCAGAACCAAAAGCAAGGTGGGAAGGCAGCTACTAAACATTGACAGAACACTCTGGGGCAGATGGGAAGTGAGGGCTTCATAATATCAAAAACCCACCCATCAGGAGAGAAAGAGCAAGCCCCGAGCCCTGTGCTGTCAGGTACATTAGCCACCAGCCATGGGAAGCTATGTACATTTAAATGAATTAAGTTAAATGAAATGAAATGAAATTAAAATTCAGCTCCTCAGTCACTCAAGCCACATTTCAAGTGTTCAGTAACCCCGTGTTGCTCGTGGTTACTGTATTGGACAGCACAAATGGAGAACACTTCTATCATTACAGAAAGTTCTGTTGGTCAGCATTGCCTAGAGTGCTATCATTACAAAACACACTTCAAAATGGGCCATAAAGCTGGTATAGCATTTCATCATGTGGAGAAACCAAGCTGGGTGGCCCAGATAAGAAGTGGTTTTGGGTGGCAGAGAGAGAAGTTGGACCCTGATCTGAAAAGTAAGAGGGAGCCATTTCATGTTCTTGAGCAAGGGAGGATCATGATAAAATATAGATGATTATGTGCCTGGACTGTGTAGACTGAATTTTATACAGTCTGCAAGTGAGGGGAGTACCAGAAAGGAAAGAAGAGAAATGAAAGAAATGCCACACTCAGAGCGATTTTGTTTCTACAGTAGAAGTTAGCTAAGTTTTGCCCCGAGTTGAAGCAAGAGAAAAGTAAATAAGGAAGTATGAGCAGAGGAGTCAGCTGGGGGAACTTTATCACTTCCTTTCTTCATCTTCCCATCTTCTCACCCCTAGCCCCCCAAATAATCAATCACATAATCTAGAGTCTACCTTTAAGATACTTCTTCTATCTGCTCTCAGCTCTGCCTTGGTTTAGATTATATTTTAGATGGCTCTGAACAGGAGAAAAGAGGTGTGAGTAGTTAATTCAAAGCCAGGGGGATCTATTTAAGGTATTGTCTCAATGTGTTGGCATGAGCAGTGGATTAGCCTGGGAACTGTGTTGAAATGTATTTAAAAAGCAAGTGGAATTTACAGGGCTTCACCCAGACCTCTCTCCTGAGCTAAACCCTCTTTCCTAAGCACCTCAGCAGAGAATCTCAAACTCACTATGTTCCTAGCCAAACTTACCATCTCCCTCCTCCCCCTCCTACCATCCCCCCACCTTGCACCAACACACACACAGACCTGCTCTCCCTCCACTGGTCTCTGTGATGCGCTGTGACTGACTTCTCCCAGTCAACCACACCAGAAAGCAGGCAATCAGCCCAGGCCTCCCTTAGGCCCAGAAGCCCACTCGAATGAATCACAAGTAGCATCTCTCTCTCCCATCCAGCATTCCTCTTTATCTCCACCTGGTTTGGGCCCTCCTAGCCTCACATGCATTTCTCCAATAGTCCCCTGACTTGTCTCCCTCCCATCAGTCCCACCTCCAATCATTGATGACACTGTTTATGCCATGATCCTTCTAAAATACAAATCTGGTCATGTTATACTGCTGCCCAAAGGCCTCCCATGACCCCCTCTATTAGTTTCCCAGCTGATAAAACAAATACTATACAGCAGGTTGACTTAAAAGCAGGATTTTATTAGCTCATGGTTTCAGAGCCTAACAGGCTGGCTTCCTCCTGGAGGGGGTATCTTCCGGCTGACTGGCAATCCTTGGGGTTTCTTGGCTTTCCCATCACATGACAATGCATGTGGCGATGTCTTCTCCTTTCTCCTCCAGGTTCTGTTGGCTTCCAGCTTCTGGCTGCTCCCCGTGGCTTCTCTTTGTGGCCTTCTCTAGAAGGGTCCAGTGATAGGATTAAGGTCCATCTGGATTCAGGTGGCCATACCGTAACTGAAAATAACCTCATCCAAAGGCCCTATTTACAATGGGCTCATACTCATTAAGATTAAGAGCATGTTTTTCTGAGGTACATGATTCAAACCCCCAACATCTTCATCCTAAAAGATGATGGCTACACTTTCTAGCATGAGGTTCAGAGCCCTTTGTGGTTTTCCAACTGCATTTCCTGCTCTTTACCCAAGACAATATGCTCTTTTCTTTGCTGGTATGTTCTACACACCCGTCCTCACCCATACCTCTTGGAAAACTCTTGTTCACCCTTCGAGAGTCATATCCTAGTTTGCTAGGCTGCTGAAAGCAATATACCAGAAATGGGTGGGCTTTTAGAATAGGAATTTCCTGCTGGCAATCCTAGACTCCTCTGTCACCTGGCAAGGCACACGGGGGCGTCTGCTGGTCTCTCCCTTCTCTTCTGGGTTTCCTTGTTTCTTTTCGTTTCTGTGGCTTTCTCTCTCTCTGTCTGAATTTCATTTTCTTATAAAGGACTCCAGAAAGAGGCTTAAGACCCACCCTGAATGAAGTAGGTCACATCTTAAATTAAAATCCTGCTCATCAAAAGATCCTACTTACAATGGGTCCACACCCACAGGAATGGATTCGCTTTGAGAACACACTTTCCACAAGCCACTTCAGGCCACCCCTGCCATGAGAAGCCCTCCCCAGCACAGCCAGCCTTAGTCGCTCCCCGGCTCTGTCCCTTCTTCACCTTGCTAGGTCCTTTTTTCTTACTTTTTCTTCCCTCTCGACGAGCTCTCTAAGAAGACAGGGGGCTTTGCCCCGGTGCATTCAATCTTACTCATCCTTGTATCTCCAGCATCCACATAATGCCTGACAAAGAGAAGGCAGGCGAAGGAGCAGAAGGTGCATCGGCTGCTGCGCATGCAGCCCTGGGCAAGTCATGTGCTCCCTCCACGAGGCAGCTTCCTCCGCTGGGAAATCGTGATAATATGTATTTTGTGGGGTGATTAAATTGTGAGGGTTAGAGATGATAAGTGCAAACGGCCCAGCCAGTGACTGTCTCTTAAATGCCTGTGCATTAAATGGAAGATGTGATTATTACTAACACTGCCATTATAGTATGTACTTAATTTTAGGCCAAATGAGAGAAAAGGGAGAAGAGATGAAGGGGTGTGTGTGAAAGGATAAAGGAAGGAAAGAAAAAAAGGAAGACTCTGTTTTGTGCTGTATTCAAGGTGTGATTCCTGAATTAAGGTGGTGGCAGTGGAAAAGGAAAGCGTAAGAGAGCCAGACCCAAGGTGTGAGGCAAAGACTCTTGTGAGGTTTGGCGTTTGAATGGCTCGAGCAAGGCAGCCTCCTTCATCTATTCCCTCAGCGCACCCACTGAGAGGCTGAGTTCTTGGTCCACGCCAGGAACAGTGCCAGGTGCTGCGGATACAAGATCAGCCACAACAGCCTTGACCCAAAGGGCTATGGGCCTGGGAGACCAACACCAGGGAGCAGGGAAGGAAGTCAGGGAGCAAGTCTGGTTTGGACAGGCAGGGGAGTCCAGATCTGGACGTGATGAAGTGTGAGCATGTCCCAGGAGCTTCAGGCTTCCCCGGAGCTCTCTGGTGGTGACAGGTAAGACCTGTGGATTAAGAAAAGGAGAAAAAGAGGCACACGTGACAGCCAGGAAATTTGAGTGACGTGATATCTCAGATCAGAAAAGTAACACAATACATGTCCAGAAACCAAAAAAAAAAGGTTGAGCACAGAGGCACTTAGCACTGAGGGAAGCAATTTGAATGTGAGGCTATGGAGATCAACCTACACACAAGACACAAAAGGGTACTGTTTGTTTTTCCAGGGACTTTTAGGAGAGCTGGCACTAGGCTTAAGGATGGAAGAAAGGTGGAGCAGCAAGAAAATCCATTAACCCTCACAGGCTGGGGATGGAGCAGGAAGCTGCTTCTTAGAAGAGGAGTAAAAGGACAGAGGCTTTCATCCTGTGCCAAGGACAGGGCCACTCGCCACCCATTCAGCCTCTCTGTGGCAGGAGCAGGCCTTGGTGAGCAGATGGTGCCTTTGGGAGAAGAAATAGGCTCTTGTGTTTCTGGGTGGATGCAGCCACACACCAGGGTGACCACTTGATGAGAGGTGCGCTAGCTGGATTTCAGCCCTACTCTCATTCTGTCCAAGACCCTTGTGCAGTACACAACTTATATAGCCTTATGGGTTCTGCAAGAACTCATTTAAGGAGTAGAAGTGGCTCAAGCAGTTGAGCTCCCACCTACCACATGGGAGGCCCTGGGCTTGGTTCCCAGTGCCTCCTAAAGAAGACAAACAAACATCAAGCAGATAAGGAGCAGACATCAAGCAAAAACAATGAGCTAGACAAGGAGCAAACAATGGGCAGACAACGAGCAAAAACAAACATTATGTTGAGCAAAGCAAGCCAGACACAAAAGGACAAATACTGTATGAATGTGTTACTATGAACCAAATATATTGTGTAACATATTGTATGATTAAAAAAAAAAAAAGTTAAATGTATCCAGTACATTTAATTGAGAAATGTTAAAAAACACGCACACACACACACACACACACAAATGAGCAGGGAGCAGATGTGGCTCAAGCAGTTGAGCACCCGCCTCCCACATGGGAGGTCCCAGGTTTTGTTCCCAGTGCCTCATAAAGAAAAAATAAAACAAGCAGACAATGAGTAAAAACGAGCAAACAGATGAGGGAACCATCTCAGGGTAGGGGTGGTGGTGGAATAAAATAAAATCAATTAAAAAAAAAAAGAACTCATATAAGGATATAAAGTATCATTCAGAAATAAGAGGTCCTTTTTAAAGAATTGTTCAAGTTTTTTATCCCAGAGATCTCTATCAGAAAGGTCTATTTGATTACAAAAGTGAGCTGAAGGCTTCACTGCTTTAGGAAGGACAACTTTGAGCTTTTCTTGCATGCCTGCAGGTTCTAAGGAGCTGGAGCTCTAAAGAGGTTCTTGAGGACAAGGACCATGTCTTATGTACCTTAGTTTCCTAAGGACCCATCCCAGTGTCTGACTCAGAAAAGTTAATTGGAAAGAACGAAGAGGGGAAGGAAGATCGTACGTGTGGTGTGCGTACTCACGTGTTGTTATATGTGGAGAGAAAGGTAGTAATGTTGAATAATGTTCAAATAAAAGATTCATCAGATGGTCTCTCTTTAACAAAGAAACTCATCTTCCTCTCTTATCCTTGTTCATCAGAACAGTTAACTGTGCATTTCTTATGCACAGAGCACTGGGATCAGTAATGGGCCAGATTAGAGAAGTAAAGGAAACCTTCTATTTTGGTGAATTTGGGACCTGTGGGGTTTCCACATTGACCATGCCCCCTGGCACAGATGCCCCCTCAACTCCAGCCCTCCTTTCTTGATGGCCCCAAGCCCTGTCTAACCTTCTGTGTATAATAAAGGGGGGATTAGTAATCAATTGTGAACTACAAAGGGTTAAGGAGAGATTGACACCTCATTGAAGCTTTCCTTCTGGTAAAATCAGAGTGATAAAAGAACACCATCAAAGAAGAATTTGGAATGGAAGCTCAACCCCCAGAGAGTAGTTTCCACAAGAACAGGGATTTTTCTAAGTTTTCTTCACTGATATATCCCAACTCCTAGAAGAGGGCCTGACCTATTGAGGGTTCTCGATAAATGTTTATTAAGTGAATAAATTAAAAATTTTACAAAGAAATGCAAGCCACCATGAAGACATTTTATGTTTGCAACAAACATTGGCCTATGTATCTATGTGTGGGATTTCTACGTACATCCTCTTGTGCCCACTCAAGCAGGGTGAGAGTGGCAGCTATGATTCTTGACCTAATTATAGCAAGCATTGATAGTTACTTATTTACTGAGGACAATGCAAGTACTTTATACGTCTTGTCCCATTGAATGCTCACGCTAACTCTTTATGGCACATACTATTATTGTCACCCCCTTTTACAGACGAAGACCTGCAGCTCAGAGTGGTGAAATGACAGGCCCCAGGCACAGGGCTAGAAATTTGATTTCTGAGCCAATATCCATCCTCCCCCACCCAGTCCACAAAGGAGCTCATATTCTAGTGGTGAAGATAAGCGTGCCCACCTGGGGATACACGTGTAATCAATCACAAGGTCAGAAAGGAAGAGTCAAGGGAGCAAGCGAGACAGAGCCACCCTTGCTCTGGGCAGGGAACAAAGCCACCCCGCGACCCCGGTACCTGGTACCCAGAGAGGCGAGAGACAGCGCGCGTGCGCCTCGGGTGCAGAGTGTGGGAGGGGCAAAGGTGTATCCGCCTCCACCCCACCCATTTTGCCTCAATTTTATATGTAAACAACTTCGTGCTTCTTTTTCCACTCAGTCTCTGCTCTGCGAGGCCCAGCAGGCCTTGAAAAGAAAAAAAAAAAAGTAGCACAGAAATGGTACTGAAACCTCAAGGCCGCCACCAGGCTGTGCTGACCCGACAGGAAGATGGACATATTAGGTAGTCCCGTCCTGTCTCACCCGGTGTGGCCTGCAGAGGCGTGGGAGGCAGGAAGGCCGGGCAGGCCAAGAGTGGGAGAGGCCTCAGCCTCCACTGCAGCTCGCGGCCGCCAGGGCTCACAGGTTGCTGCTGAGAGCCGTCCTCAAGGGCGGATCCCAGCCTCGCGGCTCCCCTGGAAACTTCTAGCACAATTCGCACGCCCTCGCCTCTGCCATGCACACGTGCAGAGTCTGGGCCTGCCCTGTTCTCAGACAGAAAGGATGGTTCTCCTGCCCACCCGGAAGAAAATGAGGACTTTGGACCTCGGAACCTCCAGCCTTGCTTTCTTTCTTTGCCCCTTTTCCCTCTCCAAGGCAAACTGCTCTTTATTTTAAAGCACCTAGCATGCAGGCGGTGGTATTTAGACTTTAAATTAAATGTATTCCGCTGACTCTCCTGGGTTTTTTAATTTTTTACTTTTCATGCTAGTTTCCATTTTTAACTGTTACAAGACTTTGCCCCTGTGCCCGGAAATTAAACCACTCAGGCCTTCCCAGGCCACTCCGCTGCCCCCCCCCCAGACTAATTTATGTAATCTAATTAGTAGAACCATTTAAAAGTTGTTCCCTGAATGCCTAAATATCCAGGAATTAATTTTCCCATGTTCTGTAGCCTATAGAAATTGCCTTCATTTGTTGACAAATGAGCACTTCAACCAGAAAGAGTAAATTCTGCTCGGAATAGGAACTTAGCACAGAGCAAAAAGTCTTCTGTATGAAAAAGTTAAAAATGCTGTCTCAGGAGCTATGTGAGGTGGGGAGAGAGAAAGAGTCAAGCTTTCTGTTTCTTCTCTCCCTTCAGCCGCTCTGGAACCATGAGCTGGCAACAAGGCTTCAAGGTCTTCTATGTTCTGGCAAATTCCCTTGGCCTAGGGTTTCTCCTCAGGGTCATCTCGTGTTCACGCTTTGGGGCCCGCCTGTCCCTCTGAGGAATGGACAGTGCAGTTGCCTCTTGTGGGTCTGTGTGTGTCTCCATCAGTTGCAACACTTCACCCAGGCCTCTCTGCATAACAGGAAGCTGAGCGTAATAACAAGAAGCTTGCAGAACTCTGAGTGCTTCCTACTAAACACTGCCCTGGAGCTGCCTCTTCCTCAGCACAAGGTGAAGTGTGGTTGGGCAATTGCTTGGTGCTTGGTAAGTTCACCCTGTGAAACATTGTGGTTGTTTGTGGATCAAAGCGCAATATTTTCCCAGACATTAGTGTGAGAAAGAAGAATCCCCATCTTGTAGGACGGTGGGACAATTAGCACATTGAGCTCCAGGCATGTGTGGTCTGCTGAATCAGAAGCCATTAAGGAGAAGCATTGACCCTTTCATTGTCAAAATTAGTCCTTTGATTTAGATAAGAGGTTTTGTTTTATTAGTCATTAACATTCAAGTAAATAGTGCAGCAGGATGCTTGAAGTATTTGTATTTTATATTTTATAAGCCTGACTACATTCTGTGGCCCCAGTGTTTCCCAGACCGGGATCTGGCCAGGCTAGAGCTCAAGAATTTGCACCTAGGACCCAGCCCTGGGCCTTGAGGCTACAAGCCGTTCTCCCAGATGACACTCTAATCGGTTCCTGGGTCTTCACTGGCATCCTGGAATAACGACATTTGCCTTCAACTCTGCTAAGAGTGTGAACAATACTTGCAGTGGAATGTGCCTGAGACATGAGTCATAATATGTTTCTCCAATTCTATAATGTGGTAACAGGAGTCTATTAAAAATTGAGGCAATTTGATCGTGGATAGAGGATAGATGGTAACAAGGAATTATTGATTACTTTTATTAGGTGTATCTGGGGGTTTTTGTGCAAAACTTTTGGTAATGTTTGCTGAAATGTTTGTATAAGAAAAAAATCTTTCTCAAGATTCTACTAGGTTTAAAAAAAAAAAAATTCTATTAGGTTTAATTTTTTTTCACACATCAGCTATTGCCCGGAACTTCAACTTGCTCATTTTCCCAGGCCTGCATTTCCAGACCTGTTACTCCTCTGAGCACAGCAAAATGATACTACACAGATGTTACACCACCCACAAACACATTCCCTCCCAGGCAGATCCTGCCTCTCTATTCCACCCCTACCCCCACCCCACCCCACCCCCAAGGTCATTTTATCAGTTAATGAAGAGGAAGAACTGAGGGGCTCCTGATGGTTCCAGTGATAGATAGCACTTCCTTTAAAGTCAATTTTGACTCAAACAGTTAGTGGTGATGGTGTGTGTGTGTGTGTGTGTGTGTGTGTGTTTGAGTGTGTGTACATCGTTTCCCCAGGGTAAGGGAAGTAGGAATGGGCAGTCTCGCCTTGAAGAGCAACTGTTGCAAGGAAAACAAAGCCTTTCCACTGTGCATGACAACTCCTTCTGCTTGGGAGTAATGCCTGGAGGTCTGAGGCTCAGTATAGACTCAGTGTGAAGAGAGTAGTAACCAATTGTCAAGGTTTGCAATGAGAAAAGGTGGAGGAGTTGGTAACTGATGGGCCGGATCTTTACCACTGCAGCATGGTAGCTCACCAACATTTGGCCATATCTGTCTAGCCCTGTGGGAGTTAAGTAGGCAACAGAGGGCTGTGGAAGGTGCATCTCACTGGGCATCCAGAAACCTGGGTTTGAGTTCTAGCTCAGACACAAGCCAGCTCTTGGCCATTTGGAGCCTTCATTTCCTCATCTGTAAAATAAAAGGATGGAAATAAAGCATCTTTGATGCATTTTTGACTCTAAAGTTTTTTGATTGACCTATAAAACAGCTACCATCCAACTATTTTGTGTTGTAATCCTATTTCAGGTGTTATGTGTTTAACTTCATTTGCCAACTCAAAGCAGTACTCCAGCTCCATACGAAGAACACAGGCCTCTGGGGAGGCATGTATCTGATTAAGAAAAATGGATTTAGCAAAAGATGATTTGTACAACTTCTGCCCTATTGTAATCAAGCATGGATTGTCTGGCAACCCCTGGCTACAGTGTTTGTGAATTTTAGAACCAAGCAGAAGAAAGTCCTTTGAGAAGTCAATAATAATAAAGGTAGAAGGTACAAAGACAAAAGCCACTATGGTTATTACCCAGGGTTCACCAGGCAGCATAGCCAATTTGTTCTGGGGTAATACCTTAGGTCCCAAAGAGTACAGAACCATCGTCTTCTGGTTAGGTCTTCCCAACTCTATACCAGACAATATAAATCAAAAGCTGCAAGCATAATCATATAATTTGACCAAAAAAGTCTTCTAGGAATTCAGCTAAGGAGATGATAATATATGTATATTAGGTTTAATTACAAGGATATTCACTGCAGCAATTCTGTTTTTAAAAATTGGATACAACTAAATGCCTAATGACATGGGATTATTTAAATGACGTATGGGATGCTCATGAAGTAAAATACCATGTAGCCTTAAAGATGTTGCATTACTGGATTATAAAGACATGGAAAAACATTGACTTTGTGTAGTTATGTTGAAAACTGCAGATTCCAAAATAGTATATGCAGTATGATTCCATTTTGCTTAAATTACTATATATATATCCACACCCACATACATGTATACACACCTATTGTAGCATAGGAAGAGCATACATGGCATAGAGCAGAAAACCATGGGGGCAGTCTTCACACCAGACTGCTGCAGGGTTATAGGCTATCTCTCCTGAGAGGTGAAATCATGGGTAATTTTTATGTTTTATGTTTGCTGCAATTTTTTATAAAGAAAACAGCAGTTATTTGTAAAAGCTCAATGTCAGCTTTCTCCTCAATGGCCTGCAGGCCAGGTCTCCCAATCTGAAGAATATTAGACATGAGAGAAATGATTGAGAAGCATCTGTCCCCATTGTCAGGAGGCAATTTATATAATCCAAACCCAAGGGAATTCCAAATGTTTTGAAACAGAGCTTTTCAGGAGCTAGCTACATCACCTTGAAAATCACCCTTCTCTGCCTAACAGAAAAGATCCGATATATAAATGTCTCTTATGAAATATAAAGTAGGTATAGATTTTTATTATTATTAGTGTCATTAATAAGAATAACTTCCTCAAGTCTGAGTTTCCACATATGTAAAATGAAGTAGTTGAACAAGATGCTCACTAAGGTCCTTCCCAGCTCCCAATTTCTTCTGGTCTCTGTATTCTAGCAGTTTCTATTCATACCATAAAATTATGCAGAGCATACAATTTGAAACAACAGAAAGGAGAAGACTGACTGCATGGGAAAGAAAATGAAAGAAGCATTCAGGGCAGGAGGGGACCAGTGAAGCCTGGAGTGGTCAGCCAAGACATGGTAGAAGCCATCTGACCTGAACGCATACTTCAGAGCTAAGAGGTGGGCCTTCCTGAGGGAGAAAGGCCTGAAGGAGCAAGAAAGCCCTATTCTGATGGGAGTCCAGGAAGGAAAGACAACCTGGAACTCCAGGTATTTGACCTCAGAGCATAAGGGCCCCATTTCCAAATTCCCATTGAAATGATCAAAGACTATCTCAGTGATAATAAAGGGAAAGCTGAAATTAAAATAGAAACAAAGAATGATGGTATCTACATGCCATTTGGGATGGGAGTAGATCTGTGGGAGATTTAGGATAAGCAAGACTGAAGAGAGACCAATCCACAATAAAATGCAGATGAAGGAACAGCCTGCTCTGAGGAAGTGGAAAGGGCTCAAGAAGAACCTGCATCAACAGCTTCCAAAGAGAAGCAAATGGAGACCCTGGGAGCCTCTTCTGGAAGTGTGCAGAGAGCACACGTTATTTCCAGCTTACCCTTGGTGCCAAAAGTCAGACCAGATAGAAAGCATTAGCCCTGTCTTACTGGATCCTAAACCAGGTGACTGTTCCAAGGAGAGCAGAGGACACTTTTCCTACTAAGCTGGGGCTACCACAAGGGGAAAAAAAAAGAAAATGAAAGAGAGAAATTCTCTTTCCTAACCCGAATGCTTCCTAATAAGTTACACATACGCTTACCATGCCACTCAGCCATTCCACTTCTAGGAATCTACCCAAGAGAAGTGAAAGCACGTGTCCACAAAATGTCTTGTGTGTAAGTGCTCCTAGCAGCATTGTTCATTAATGGTCAAAATTGGGAATAATCCAGAGTCCATCTATGAAGGAATGGAAAAGCAAAATGTGGTATAACCATACAATGGAATAGTACTCAGTAATAAAAAGGAAAGAACTATTGATTCATGCTACAACATAGATGAACCCCCAAAATGTTATGCTAGGTAGAAGAAGCCAAACACAAAAGAAAACATATATGATTCCATTCATAAGAAATATCCAGAAAAGGCAAATTTATAGACATGGCAAGCAGATCAGTGGTTGCCTGGCACTGAAGATGAGAGCAGGGCTTGAATACATATGGGCACAGGGAATATATTGGGGTATTGAAAGTGTTCTAAAACTGAAAGGTGATGATTCTGGCACAACTCTCTACATTTACTAAAAATCAGGACTTCCAGGAAAATGGTGGACTAGAAAGACACGGAACTCTCTTCTCTCCCAGAAAAATATAGCTAGAGGACAGGCAGAAATGGCCTGGAAAAAAAATCATCTAGAGTTTAGGACACCAGGGGAAGGCTGGACACTGCTCAGAAGAGAAAGGGAGAAAGGAAAAGAATCACAATGGCAAAGCTGTGAGTTAAAAGCAGCAGCTGCTACTGCCGGCACTGTCCCCCACATTCAATTGTCCAGCCTGGGGCCAGTAGTTACAGACAATGGGGGCCCCAGGGATCCACCTCCCCATGAAATGGGAGAGAGAGGGACACACTCTAAGACTGACTCAGCATCTGACCCACAAATTTGGTTTGCTGTGTCCCACCAGCCCTTCCAGGCCAGCTGGGGCCACACCATTTTTTGCCTTGGGAGCTGGCAAGGGACTAAAGATGTCCAAGGAATAAAGAGATCCAGCCCTTTCACTCTCTCTCTCTATCAACTGGGGCTGGTTTTTAGGATCCAGAAGGGAGTGAAATTAGTTCCCATCTGGGAAAAGAGAGGGGGCTGCCGGCAAAGGTTGGAGAACTGTCTCTGAGAAAGTTTGAATTATGAGGCTCTTATCCTCCAGGCAGGAACCTCTATCACATTGATCTGGTCCGTGTTGGAACAAACACAACTCTGAGAAGGCTTTGAGTTGACAGGGCTGCCAGGGAGTGCCATCTGCTGGCAGAACAAGGACGTGCATGTAAGGAAATGGAAAGTAAGAAAGAGAGGTTTTTTCTGGCCTTTATAGCCTCCCTCCCCAAGGCCCTAGGAAGATGGTCTGCAACCCATTACTGGGTCCAGAGCCCAGTTTTGAGCAACTAACAAGGACAATCCTAAAGCCCCAGATTGAACCAAGAATCAAAGAACAGCAGTAAAACAGAGCCTCCCGCCACTAAATCCCTATGATAGAGAAAGAAACTGAGCAACTGAGTAAACTCATCATCCTAATCAGATGCCTAGACATCAGCAAAAAATTATGATCTGTACCAAGAAAATGGAAGACATGGCCCAAGATAAGGAATATACCAAAGCCCCAGAAGAGACACAAGATTTGAGACAACTAATTAACGAGGTGCACACAAACCTCTAAAATCAACTTAATGAGTTGAAAGACAATATGGCTAAAGAGATAAATGACATCAAGAAGACATTGAGCAAGCACAAAGAAGAATTTGAAAACCTGAATAGAAAAGAAATAGAGCTCATGGAAATGAAATACATGATAGTTGAGATCATAACCACATTAGAGGCATACAACAGCAGACTTGAAATGATAGAAGAAAGAGTAAGTGATACCGAAGACAGAACAGCTGAAATTGAAGAGAGAAAAGAACAGAGAGAGAAAAGAATGGAAATAAATTGAGCGGGGGCTCAGGGAGTTGAATGACAACAAGAAATGCAACAACACACATGTAGTGGGAGGTCCAGAAAAAGAAAAGTAGGAGAAAGACACAGAAGAAGTATTTGAGGAAATAATAGCTGAAAATTTCCCAACTTTCATGAAAGAAATGAACTTACATGTCCAAGAAGCACAGCGTATCCCAATCAGAATAAATGCGAATAGAACTACTCCAAGACACATACTATTCAGAATGTCAAATGTCAAAGATAGAGAGAAAATTCTCAGAGCAGCAAGGGAGAAGCAAACCATCACATACAAGGGATGTCCAGTAAGGCTTGGTGTAGATTTCTCTTCAGAAACCATGGAGGCGAGAAGATAGTGGTATGAGAGAATTAGGATACTGAAAGAGAAAAACTGCCAGCCAAGAATTCTTTATCCAGCAAAATCATTCTTCAAACATGAAGGTGAGTTTAAAATATTCATAAACAAACAGAAACTAAGAAAGTTCATAAAAAAAGATCCACCTTTGCAGGCAATGTTAAAGAAAGCCTTAGAGCCTGAAAGAAAAATATAGGAGAGTGAGGCTTGGAGGAGAGCATAGAAGAAAGAATAACAGAAAG
>JAQZBX010021514.1:0-32217 GCA_029593785.1 Cabassous unicinctus
TGAAATTAAACAATGTACTCTTAAACAAATTATAGGTTAAAGAATATTTCACAAGGGAAATTAGGAAATATCTAGAGGCAAATGAAAATGAAAACATAATATACCAACCCTTTTGGGATGCAGCAAAGGCAGTGCTGAGAGGGAAATTTATAGCTCTAAATGCTTATATTAAAAAGAAGAAAGATTTAAAATCAGAGACCATACCTTAAAACCAGAGTAACTAGGAAAAAAACCAAACTAAATCCAAAATGAGAAGTAGGAAGGAAACAACAAAGATTAGAGTGTTGTAATAGAGAATAAAAAGAAATAGAATCAACAAATCCAAAAGTTCATTTTCTTTTAAAAGATCAGTAAATTTGACAAGACTTTAGCTAGATTGATGAAGAAAAAAGATCTAGGACATAAATAACAAAAATCAGAAATGAAAACAGGAACATTTTTACTAACCCCACTGAAATAAAAAGGACTATAAGTGAATACCATGAATAACATTATGCCAATAAAATTGGTAACCTAGATGAAATGGAGAGATTCCTAGACACACACAAACTACCTACACTGACTTGAAAAGAAATAGAAGATCTCAACAAAACAATAACTAGTAAAGAAATTGAATCAGTAATCAAAATCCTCCCAACAAAGAAAACCCTAGGACCAGATGGCTTTCCTGGAGAATTTTAATTCGAATTCCAAGAGTAATTAACACCCATCCTGCTCAAGCTCTTCCAAACAATAGAAGACTAGGTAATATTCTCTAATTTATTCTACAAGGCCAACATTAACTTCATACCAAAGCCAGATAAAGATACCACAAGAAAAGAAAATTGCAGACCAATATCTCTTATGAATATAGATGCAAAAATCCTCAATAAAATACTAGTAAACAGAATCCAACAGCACATTAAGGGACTTCTGATCAAGTGGGATTAATCCCAACTATATAAGAGTGTTTCAAAATAAGAAAATTAATTAATGTAATAAAGCACATTAACAGAACAATGGAAAAAAACAAGATAATGTCAACTGATACAGAAAAGACATTTGGCAAAATTCTGCACTCCTTTTTGAGAAAAACACTGACAAAAGGAAACTTCCTCAACACGATAAAGGGCGAATATGAAAAGCCCACAGCTGACATCCTAAACAATGTTCAAAGACTGAAAGCTTTCCCTCTCAGATCAGGAACAAGTTATGTATTCTTCCTGTCACCATTGTTATTCAACCTTGAATTAGAAGTTCTAGCCAGATCAATTAGATAAGAAAAAGAAATAAAAGGCATCCAAATTGGAAAGGAAAGAGTAAAACATTCACTATTTGCAGATGACATGATCCTATATTCAGAAAATCCTGAAAAAATCCACAACAAAGATACTAGAACTAATAAATGAATTCAGCAAGTTGGTGGGATACCAGATCAAGACTCAAATCAGTAATGTTTATATACACTACTAATGAATAATCAGAAGAAAATATCAAGAAATAAATTTCATTTACAATTGCAATTTAAAAATCAAATATCTAGGAATAAATCTAACCAAACATGTAAAGAACTTGTAGACAGAAAGCTACAAAACTTTTATTAAAGAAATCTAAATAAATGAAAAGATACTCCCTGTTCATGAATTGGAATACTAAATATTGTTAAGATGTCAATTTTACTGAAAACAATTTACAGATCCAATGCAATCCCAATCAAAATTCCAACAGTCTTCTTTGCATAAATGGAAAAGCCAATCATCAAATTATATGGAGGTGTAAGTGGTCCCAAATAGCTAAAATCATCTTGAAAAAGAACAATGAAATTGGAGGACTCCTGCTTCCTAATCTGAAATCTTATTACAAAGACACAATAATCAAAATAATACTGGTACAAGGATAGGCACATAGACCAATGGAATAGAATTGTGAGCTCAGATATCAACCCTCACATTTATAGGCAACTGATTTTTGAAAAGGGGGCAAAGACCACTCAATTAGGAAAGAATAGTCTCTTCAACCAACAGTACTGGGAAGGCTGGATCTCCATATGCAAAAGAATGAAGGTCTCCTATCTCATAACATAAACAAAAATCAAGTCAAAATGGATCAAAGGCCAAATATAAGAAACATAATTACAAAAGTATTAGAAAAAAAATAAAGGGACCCAGCCTAAGGAACTTGTGTTAGGTCTTATCCCCAAAGCACACACAACCAAAGAAAAAATAGATAAATGAGAACTTATCAAAATTTTAAAAAATTATTTTAACATATAAGGACTTTATAACAAAAGTAAAAAGACAACCTACATAATGGGAGAGAATATTTGGAAACCACATATCCGATAAGGGTTTAATATTCAGAAAATACTTAAAGAAATCCTACAACTCAACAATAAAAAGACAAACAACCCAATTATAAATGGACAGACTGTTGGAAGAAGTTGCTGCTCCACCAGACCCTGGGACTGAAGACACACTCCAGTTGATGACTGGCCCCTTCCTACCCATCCCCTGCCTGCCTTTTACCTCCTCCTCTGGCAGGATGAGGTATGCAGGCCTGTGTGAAGGAGTACCTCCTGGCAACTATGGCAACTACGGCTGTGCTAATAGTATAGTGCCTGTGAAAAAGAAAATGAAAAGTTCACTGAAAATCTGAGAAACAAAGTAACTGCTATAGAATCTCTTTCTATTGAAATAGGCCATGAGGTTAAAAATCAAAATAAATTACTAGCTGAAATGGATTCACAATTTGATTCTCAAACTGGATTTCTAGGTAAAACTATGGAGCAACTGAAGACTTTAACCAAAGGGAGCCAAACAAAGCTGCTGTGCTGTATGATGCTGTTTTCATTCTTTGTCTTTTTTGTCATTTATTGGATTATTACACTGAAGTGATGCAAAAAAAAAAAATGGGTAAAAGACTTGAATAGACATTTCTTCATAGAAGATATACAAATGGCCAAAAAGTGCATGAAAACATGCTCAATATTATTAATCCTTAGGGAAATGCAAATCAAACCCCCAATGAAATATCAATTGACACCCACTAGAATGGCTACTTAAAAAAAAAATTGCAAGTATTGGAGAGGATGGGGAGAAATAGGAACACTGAATTCATTGTTGTCCACAATGTAAAATGGTGCAGCTGCTGTGGAAAACAGTTTGGCAGTTCCTTAGTAAGTTAAATATAGAATTACCATATGACCTGGCATTCCCAGTTTTAGGTGTGTAGCTAAAAGAATCTAATGCAGGGACTCGAACAGATATTTGCATACTGATGTTCATAATTCACAACTGCCAAAAGGTGGAAGTAACTGAAGTGTCCATTATCTGATAAACTGTTAAACAAAATGTTGTATATACACACAATGGAATTTTATTCAGCTGTAAAAATGCATTAATTTCTGATACATGTGACAACATGTTTCTCAGGAAACAAATAAATAATATGAGATTGAACTGCAGAAATTTTTGAGAGAATACAGATGAGCAAGGGAGAAAATATGACTGTTTTCAAGCTTTATGCTCTATGAGCAGATAGACTATGATTAAAATATGAATTGATTACTTTAGTTGGAGTAGAGGCTGTAGGGATATCTAATTAAAAAGCAATGCAATTCATGCTAACTTTTGTTCTGTATTCAATTGCTTCCTGGGATTCCTGCCTGTTAAATAATATTTAATAAGCCATGCTGTGTGCCAAAAAATCATATATTTTTCACTTATTTCTCTTGCTTCAAACCTCCACATAATATCATGAAGCTTTTACTAGTATTTTTTTCTCCCTCCTGCCCAGAAGGCTCCCTCGTCTGTCTGCTCATTGCTTTTGCTTGCTGTTTGCACTCCTCTGTGCTCGCTGTGTCTGCTTTCTGTGTATGCTCATCTTTTATTTTGAGGCACTGGGAACTGAACCTGGGACCCCCCATTTGGAAGGCGGATGCCCAACCTCTTGAGCCACATCTGCCACTTTACTAGTATTTTTAATTTGTTATACATGGAATTTCAGGTTAAGAAAAATTCCTATTGTCAGTCACTCATTAAATTAAAACTAACTGAGCAACTTGAGGCAATGTAGCATTGTAAAACAAAGACAAGCTTTGCGTAGAGACACATAGATTTAAATCCTAGTTCAGGTCCATAGGTGTTAAGTTACTTTAATCTTTTGTGCCTCTGGTTATGAAAGTTAAAATGATTATGATTATAAAACTTATATTTTGGGTTAATTTGTTAGCATATATAATATTTATTGAGCAATATAGTTTACTCGTACTAAATATTCTAATGGCAGTAGTGTTACTCTTATAGGAAGATGGCAGGCACTACATAAGTTTACCTGCATTGTTTTTTGTGTGTGCATATATATATACATATATTTAACAAATCAATATTATTGGTACATATTAATAAAGCATAAATCCATTCAAAGTGTATAATCAGTGGTGTTTAGTATAATCACCTAGTGGTGCCTTCATCACTTCAATCATTTTTAAAGCATTTTCATTATTCCAATAATAATGATAATAATACTAACACAAAACAAACAAAAAAGCTCATCACCTCTCTATCTATGCTTTCCCTGACATACATAGCTGCTATTCTGTATTCTGTTTCCATCTTTCTAATTTATTTGTTTTTATATTTTGTATAAACAGTCTTATATATGCAATATCACCCATATTCATATTTTACATGAGATTTCAGTATGTTCTACAGTCCCGTTCTACATATTTTAACTTTCCTTCTAGTAATAGACATGACTTTAGACTTACCCATTCAACCACTGTCATACCCATATAGTAGCTCTGCAAGTTCCAACCCTATGATGTGCTTTCACCATTTCTATTCATTTCCAAAGATTTACAAACAACCTCTTTAACAATTCTGCACAGATTAACCCTCAGCTTTCTGTTCTCTAATTTACTCTAATTTCTGGGGAGCTATATTTTAATAATTAACTCCATGAGTTTACACAATATATTTAGTTCATATTAGAACATAAATGAAGTATTTTTCCTTTTGTGTATGGCTTGCTTCACTCAAAATATATCTGCCAGCTTCATCCATGTTGTCATATGCTTCACAAACTCACTTCTTACCACTGCATAATATTCTATCATGTGTATATACCACAATTTGTTTATCCATTCATCAGTGGATGGACACCTGGGTTGTTTCCAACTTTTGGCAATTGTGAATAATGTCACTGTGAACATCAGTGTACAGATGTCTGTTCGTGTCACTGCTCTCAGTTCTTCTGTGTATATATCTAGTAATGGTATTGCTGGGTCACATGGCAAGTCTATAGTCAACTTCCTTAGGAACTGCCAAACAGTCCTCCACAGTGTCTGTACCATTCTACATTCCCACCAACAGTGAATAAACATTTCTATCTCTCCATATACTTTCCAACACTTAAAATTTTCTGACTTTTTATTAGTGGCCAATCTAATAGTTGTGATATGATATCTCATTGTAATTTTGATTTGTATTTCCCTAATTATTAGTCATGTTGAACATTTTTTCATGTGTTTCTTCTTCGTACAATTGTCTTTTGAAATCTTTTGCCCATTTTTTGATTGGGTAGTTTGTCTTTTTATTGTCGAGATATATGATTCTTTATATATTATGAATATTAAACCCGTATCGGATATCTGATTGCCAAATATTTTCTCCCATTGAGTCAACTGCCTTTTCACTCTTTTGACAAAATCCTTTAAGGTGCAAAAGTGTTTAATTTTGAGGAAATCCCATTTATCTGTTTTTTCTTTTGTAGTTTGTGCTTTGGGTGTAAGGTTCAAGAAACTATTGCCTACCGCAAGATCTTGAAAATGTTTTCCTACAGTTTCTTCTAGGAGATCTATGATTGTTACTTTTATATTGAGGCCCTTGATACATTTTGAGTTAATTTTTGTGTTTAAGTATGAGATAGGGGTCCTCTTTCTTACTTTTGTATATGGCCATCCAGTTCTCCCGGCACTATTTATTGTATAGTATGTTCTAGCTTACCTGGGAATGCTTGACAGCCTTGTCAAAGATCACTTGACTGTAGAAATGAGGGTGTATTTCTGAGTTCTCAACTAAGTTCCATTGGTCAATGTGTCAGTCTTTATGCCAGTGCCATGCTGTTTTTACCACTGTAGCTAAGTAATATGCTTTATTTATTTATTTTTTTAAAGATTTATTTTTATTTATTTATTTATTCCCCCCTTGCTGCTTGTGCTTGCTGTGTCCGTTTGTTTTTGCGTTTTTCTGTGTCTGCTTGTCTCCCTTTGTTGCGTTGTCTTGCTGCATCAGCTCACCGTGTCACGCGGGGCGGCTTGCCTTCACCAGGAGGCCCCGGGAAGCGAACCGGGGCCTCCCATATGGTAGACGGGAGCCCTATCGATTGAGCCACATCTGCTTCCCAAGTAATATGCTTTAAAGTCAAGAAGTGAGAGTCCTCCAGCTTCATTTTTCTTTATAAAGATATTTTTGGCTATTCAAGTCCTTTACCCTTCCAAATAAATTTGATAATTGGCTTTTCCATTTCTGCAAAAAAGATTGTTGGTACTTTTATTAGGATTGCATTGAATCTGTAATTTTAGGTAGAATTGGGTAGTTTGGGTAGATTTGACATCTTAAAGATATTAATCTTCCAGTCCATGAACACAGAATGTCCTTCCATTTATTCAAGAGTTCTACAGTTTCTTTTAGCGATGTTTTGTAGTTTTATGAATACAGATCTTTTATGTCCTTGGTTAAGTTTAATCCTAAATATTGATTATTTTTATCACTATTATAAAGGCATTTTGAAAAATGACTTCCTCCTTGGATTACCAACCAGTATTGTATAGAAACACTATTGATTTTTGTGTATTAATCTTGTAACTTGCCATTTTGCTGAACTCATCTATTAGGTCTAGTAGCTTTGTTGTGGATTTTTCACATTTTCTAGATAGAGGGTCATATCATCAGCAAATAGTGAAAGTTTTATGTCTTCCTTTCCATTTGGGTGCCTTTTCTTTATCTAGCCTAATTGCTTTAGTTAGAATTTCTAGCACAATATTGAATAACAGTGGTGACAGAGGGCATTCTTGTCTTGTTCCTGATCTCTGCAGGAAAACTTTCAGTCTTTCACCATTAAATACAATGCTAGCTGTAGGTTTTTCATATATGCACTTTACCATATTGAGGAAGTTTCCTTCTATTCCTATCTTTTGGCATGTTTTTATAAAGAAATGGTGTCGTATTTTGTGAAATGCCTTTTCTGCATGAATTGAGAGGTTCATGTGATATTTCTTCTTTAATTTATCAGTGTGGCTTATTACACTAATTTATATTCTTGTATTGAACCACCTTTGCATACCTGGGATAAAATCCAATTGATTGTGGTGTACATTTCTTTTAATGTGCTTTTAGATTTGGTTTGTAAGTATTTTGTTGAGGAATTTTACATCTATAGTCATTAGAGATATTGATGTGTAATTTTCCCTTTTCATAGTATCTTTATCTGGTTTTGGTTTAGGGTGATGTTGGCTTCATAGAATGAGTTTGGTAGCATTCTTTCCTGTTCATGTTTTTGGAAGAGCTTGAGCAAGATTGGTATTAGATTTGTTTAAATGATTGGTAGAATTCACCTGTGAAGCCATCTTTTCATCTTGGGAGGTTTTTGATGACTGTTTCAATCTTTTCACTTGTGATTTGTTTGTTGAGGTATTCTATTTCCTCTAGGGTCAGTGTAATTGGTTCTTGTGTTTCTAGGAATTTATTCATCTCATCCACACTGTTTAGTTTTTTTGGCATACCGTTGTTCATAGTGTCCTTTTGTGATCTCTTTTATTTCTGTTGTGCTAGTGGGAATGCCCTCACTTCCATTTCTGATTTTATCTATTTGTGTCTTCTCTCTTTTTTCCTTTTTCAGTATAGCTAAGGGTTTGTTGATTTTGTTGATCTTTTCAAAGAACCAACTTTTGGTTTTGTTGGTTCTGTCTGTTTTTGTTGTTGTTGTTCTTGATTTCCTTTATTTCTGCTCTGATCTTAACTATTTATTTTCTCCTGCTTGGTTTGGGATTAGTTTGCTGTTCTTTATCTAGTTCCTCCAGGTGTGTGGTTAGATCTTCAATTCTAGATATTTCTTCTTTTTTTAATGTAAGCATTAGGCTATACTTTTCCGTTTCAGCACTGACTTTGTGGTTTCCCATAGGTTTTGATATGTTGTGTTTTCATTTTCATTCCTCTCAAGCTATTTGCTGAAATCTCTTTCAATTTTCTCTTTGACCCGTGATTATTTAAGAGTATGTTGATTAATCTACATATATTTATGAATGTTCCCTTTTTCAGTCCATTATTGATTTCCAGCTTCATTCTGTTATGATCAGAGAAAGTGTTTTGTATAATTTCAGTCTTTTAAAATTTATTGAGTCTTGTCTTGTGACCCAAAATATGGTCTATCCTGGAGAAGGATCCATGAGTGCTTGAAAAGAATATATATCCTGCTGTTTTGGGGTGCAATGCTCTATAGATATCTGTTAGGTCTAGTTTGTTTCTCATATTATTCAAGTTCTTTATTTCTTTAGTTGTCCTCTGTCCAGATATTATATCCTTTACTGACAGTGGTGTATACAATTCTCCAACTATTATTATAGAGACATTTATTTCTCCCTTCAGTTTTGCCAGTGTGTACCTCATGAATCTTGAGGCACCCAGGTTAGGTGCATAAATATTTAGTATAGTTATTTCTTCTTGGTGAATTGCTCCTTTTATTAATATATAATGATCTTCTGCATCCCTTATGGGTTTTTTTTGAGGAACTGGGACTGGGGATTGAACCCAGGACCTATTATATAGGAAGCCAGTGCTCAACCACTGAGCCACATCGGCTCCCCTGAGTTGGTTTTTTCATCTGTTTGCTTGTTATTTGTTTTTTTGTGTGTGTGTGATTATAAAGCACTGGGAACCAAACCCAGGACTTTCCATGTGGTAAGCTGGACCTCAACCACTTGAGCCACATCTGCTCTCCAAAAGTTTTTTTTTTTTTTGTAATCTATTTTGTCCAATATTAGTATTGCTACTCCAGTGCTTCTTTGGTTACCATTTGCATGTAATATCTTTTTCAAACCTTTTACTTTTAACCTGGTTGTGTCCTTACATCTTAGGCGAGTCTCTTGTAGATAGCATATATGTGGCTAATATTTTTTTTAATCCATTCTATCATTCTTTGTCTTTTGATTGGGGTGTTCTAGCCATTAACACTCAATGTTATTTCTGTAAAGGCATTAGTTACTTCATCCATTTTGTCCTTTGGCTTTCTGTTGTCATATCTTACTATTGTCTGTCTTTTTATCCTTTAATTCACACTTCTTAATGATCATCATTTCTGCACTCTTCTCCAACTCTCTCACCCTTGTTTTTTACTTTCAGGCTGTTAAACTCCCTTTAGTATCTCTTTTAATTCTGGTCTTTTGGTAACATATTCTCTTATTTTTGAAGGACAGTTTTGTTGGATACAGAATTCTTGGCTGGCAGTTTTTCTCTTTCAGCACCTTAAATACATCATACCACTTTCTTCTAGCCTCCATGGCTTTTGACAAGAAGTCAGCACTTAATTCTATTGAGGTTCCCTTGTATGTGATGCTTTGCCTTCCTCATGCTGCTTTCATAATCCTCTCTTTATCTCTGATATTTATCATTATGAATAGTAGGTGTCCAGGGATAGGTGTATTCAGATTTATTCTCTTTGGGGTGCATTGTCCCTCCTGGATATTGATATTTATGTCTTTCATAAGGGCTGGTATATTTTCAGTCATTATTTCCTCAAATATTCTTTCTGCCCCTTTTCTATTCTCTTTTCCTTCTGGGACCTGCTAATGCATGTGTTTTGTGCTTTCACATTGTCATTCAATTCCCCAAGACCCTGTTCCATTTTTTCCATTCTTTTCTCTTTCTGTTCTCCTGTTTTTTCCAGTTCAGATATTCTGATTTCAAAATCACCTATTCTGTCTTTGAGTAATTCAAATCTGCTCTTATGTGCCTCTAGTGTATTTTAAATCTCATCCATCTTGTCTTTCATTCCCATAAACTCTGTTATTTGACTTTTCAGGCTTTCAAATTGTTCTTTATGCTCACCCAATGTCTTCTTAATATCCTTTATCTCTTTTGTCATATTTTCATTCAATTCTTTGAATTGATTTAGAAGAGTTATTTGATTATCATTGATTAATTGTCTTAATTCCTCTATCTCTTCAAGATGTTTTGTTCTTTTTGCTGGACCATATCTTCCTGTTTTCTAGGATAGCTTTTGATATTTTGCTGATGTCTAGGCCTCTGAATATGTTGGTGAATTCACTCTCATGGTCAAATTCTCTCTCATATTTTTTTCACAGCTCTTTTGTGATATTTTGTTCAATTTATTTTTTAGTATTTATAATTGCCAAGTTTAAGTTATCAATATTGGGCAGGGACTCAGTAATGGGATGTAGATTTCCTCCCAGAAGTTTGGGTTAAGAGAGACCTAAAAGCAGAGCTTATGCATGCAATTTCCAGACTGGCCGGCAAAGGGTGCTCATTGGTGCACCTTTCCACAGAAATGTTTCTTTCAATCCCCACTTTCCTGTGTTTTGGTCTGACCAGTGCCAATTTTCAAAGTGGGCTGTGCTGCCTGATTTCACTGAAGAGAGACCCACTGACTTTCCCTCCCTTTTCCCTTGTAACAGCTGACAGGGAGGAAGACCTCTGTTCCCCTCTCAGTCAGCTGCAATAAGCCAGGGGTTTTATCACAAGTCTATATCTAGGGGATGGGGGATGGAAGCCCTTCTTGGCTGCCATGGGGGTTTGGTAACTCATGTTAGTTGTTTTCAGTTCTTCCTCCCTCTGTCCCTCCACATCCTGGGAGTTGTATAGCACCATCCTGGTCTGCTGACTCCAAACCAGGGACTTCACACAGCTTTTCTCCCTTTATCATTTTTGTGAGAGAGTTGAGCCTTACCTGCCTACTCTGACACCATCTTTCTGGTACTGTCTTGATTGTATTTTTAGATGGACCCTACACTGGCTTTGCACTGTTTAATATATAGGGCAGTGTTATTACGTTTTACAAATGCAGACACTAATGCTTGGTGTAGTGTGTGCCTCTGAACTAGAAATCAAGGTTACTGCTCATGCTGGAAATATAGAGAAGAAAATTGTCATGAAAATGAACAGAATGTATGTTCTAAAACAATTCTAATTAGATATCACAATGTCTCTGCCTTCCTTGCCAGAAGTTGGCCTCCGTTCTAGTCCTACTGGCTTCCCACCCACATGTTTTGTTGACTTTGCAGAAAAGATAACAAAAAAAGATGAGAATTCTTAATTTATTTTTATTCAGGGATACAAAAAAGAAATTAAGAAAAGATTTCTTGCTAATACTTAACTGTTAATGATGACACTGATTGCTTTAATATTTGATTGTGAAAGCTATCTTTCAATAGTGTGTGCTATGGAAATAAAGCTATAAATATTTCTTTGAATGAAAGCAAAGCATTTTAGGGCTCTGATAATTCAACACATTAATTTATATACATAAAATTAATTTGTGTTTCAGTTACAAAAACATGAACAAAGGTATTTTAAAATGCTCTGTGTTAGAGACAAAGTATAAATGTCTATCTAGATATTTATACTTTGTCTGCAATTGCACACTGAAGTGGCTTTACACTTTATTCTTTAAAAATTTAATAGTGTTTCAAATTTAATCACTTTTGTTCTACTGTTCTGCAGAAAAATACAGAAATATGCTTATGCTTAAGTTAGATCTCTTATTTTCTTGAGATTGTGCTTTTTAAATTTTTATCTACTGAGAGATTTACTCTGTTTTTGCTTGACCTATTAAAAGTCTCTCATTTAGAAAAAGAAAAGATTGTAAGTAAATACATTAATGGAAATTGTTATAAATGTCCTCAATGTTTTTATTTCTATTATTTTATAATTTAACATCTTGTTCATGAGAAATATCCTCTCTAAAATATAGGCTGATAGTGGAAGATTTTAGAGTTTTAAGGGACATTCAATGTCATCTAGTCTAACATCAAAGTTAATTATTTGAAAATAGTAAGTTTCAGGGAAACCATGTGTTTAAGTTGCCATAGCTCTGAGCATAGTTGGAATAAGATTTTGTCCAGGTGTTGCAAACTCAAATACCTTTAATGACCCAGAAAGAAACATCAAAATGTGAGATGGAAAGTAAAAGCAATAGGGTTTTGCCTTGCCTTGGGAAATGGACAGTGCATGCACATAAAACACAAATTTATGAAAAATCAAACAAACAGAAAACAAGAACCAACCATCCAAACTCTGCAATCTGGTCCAGTTCTTCATAATAATGCTACAGGTCTGATTTGGCTGTGAGTTTGAAAGCCATGACTTAGATCTTCCACTGAACGTGTCTCTTTCCAGTAAAACATAGATTCCAGTGATAGAAAGGGAAAGATATATCTTGTTTCTTTAAAAATATTAGACTAAGAAAACTAGTCAGATAGGTTTTTGAGCAGTTGTATTCATGGTTGTATCGCTGAAGTAACTTTTAAAGATTTTCTACATTTTAAAATATTGTAGTTTCAATAAATTGAATCTATAGGGTTAATTTCATTTCTGTTGGTATTTTAATCTGAACATGTATGTCTTCCTCCAATGATTGAAACATTTTAGTTATTCAAAGATTATTTTTAAACCATAATTTATTATATTCTTCTGTTAGGGGTATTAGATGTTTTGAAGTAATTCAATCTCTTTAGCATATCCAGAAACTGTTTCTTTATGTGTTTCTGTATATGCATCTGTGCTGTATTCTAAGCAAATCACTCTGCAATATCTTCCAAATCACTACTTTTAGCTGTTACTGTGTACAATAGAATTAAATTATCTATGTATATTTTTCAATGATGATATTTTCATTATTTTTTCCTAATTATCTTTCTCCAATACTTAATAATTTTTGTTTTGCTTATGCTTGTCTTTTATTTACTTTAATTTTATAAAACACATTTTTATTTTTTTTTTCATAATAAAAACACAATAAATCTTTTTCAGATAATTCTGTTTACACGGACTTTATTTGTTCCAAGTTTTCATTTTGGTTGCAATCTTTTTGACATATTTATATAAAATTTATACATTTACATTATTATCTTTATATATTTTATATATTAAGTCATGTATTCTTTTCTTCTTTCCTTACTCTTTCCTATTTAGACTTTTCTGTACCTGGTCCCTCAGAGCCCCTGTCTTAGTTTGCCACAGGGCTGCTGATGCAAAGGACCAGAAATGGGTTAGCTTTTATAATGGGAATTTCCTTTAGGGTAATAGCGTACAGAACCAAGTCTGTGAAATGTCCAAATCAAGGCACCATCAGAAATGCTTTCTTACCAAAGTCAGCTGCCACATGGTAAAGCAAGATGGCAGGCAATCTCTGCCTGGGTTTCTGCCTTCCCCTCCAGGCTCACCATCTTTTGGAGCCCTGCTCGTCAAGCTCAGCTGTTAGGAACCAGGCATAGGGCTTGTCTCTTTCTGGCCTCCTCTCTCAGTCTCAACTGCTCCACTTTCTTCCCAAAATCAGCTGTGAGCCATCAGGCATATGGCAGGACTCATCTCCTGAGTCTTGAGCTGCTCTGTGGGCCCAGCCCCTCAGGGACCTCTTTCTGTACCTCTGTGCTTTGCTGGTTCCAGACTCCAGGATCTCTCTCAGTCCTCGGGCCTCCTCTGTTTTCCTGCAGTCTTCTCTCACATGGGAGGATCAATACGGCAGCTTCCTTTTCCTCCTGTGTATCTATCTTTCTCTATGTCTCCATTTTTATCAGTTCCAGTTAGAGGGCAGAGACTCAACCTGAGTCATGGCTCACTGATGTAGTCCAATCAAAAGGTTCTCATACCCACAGTAAAAGATTAGTTCAAAAACATAATCTTTACCTTCTTGGGATTCATAAAAAAACTTTAAACTGTCACAGCCCCTAATATACAAGCTCATGTTGTAATGTTGCTTTGGATTCCTGTCTTCTTTTAATATCACATGGTTATCTATTCAATGTGGGGTTTGGCTCATATCCTTGATACAAGACTGTGTCTATGTCCTTCTGCTTCCACAAACATTAAGCTTTCTATAAGCAATTAGCACAGTCTGTGATTGTCTAGAAATTAGTTCAGCTTCCATTCCTGAGCTGGCCAGCCCCACCCTAGGCTCTGGTTTTAGGCAGTGAGCTTAGCTCTGCTCTCTTAGCTCAAGCGGAGCATCTTTAATTTCTCTTACCTCAATGAAGTTAACATCCCAGCCACTTTGCCTATTCCTCACAAGGAGCCCAGCATACTTGTGAATTTATCTGTGCTTTACATTTTTTTCCTTTCTACTTTGTTTAGTTGTTTACCATATTTTTCAACCCACCTATGCCTTTTTTATTTTAACCATTTTAAAATTTATGTATCATTGGAATATATTTGGAACAGAAAGTGTTTATCAAAACATGTCAATCCCAACAAATAAAAATTTAAAATTTTTATATCAAATAATTAAAGACTCAAATCCCTTGAGTTTTAATGCGGAATTTCTGTTTCAGGTAAAGGCATCAAAAATCAAATTAACTTTGCTTCTGGCATTTAATGCTGCATTGAAATCCAGGCTAAGAGAACTTCTACTCTTATTATTCTATTAATTCAGTGTCAACAATGGAGGCTTAGATTGGCTATGCAGTTTTCAAAGGCCTCACAGATCTTGCTTCACAGAGACTGAAGGGACTCTTGGGCTTGTATAGATGACTCCATATGCTATCAAATTAACTATATCCGGTGACATTCAAGACAGATTTTAGCCCATTTTAGGATAAAGTAAAATATATCTGGCATTTAATGGCTCTAAAATTCTTGATTCCAGGGCAAGCAATCAAGATTATATATTTAATACCAAATGCATAAAACAAGTCTTCTCTGGTTGTTTGGTTATAGTAAAGATGTAATCAGAGCTTTCAGTCCATCTGATTTTGGTTTCTTGTTTCATATCAGAAAAGAGCCTTCTTAGTATGCTGCCTAAGAATCTCTTCATATTGCAATAATTCTGAGGAAATTCTATAATTCTGAATGTAGAGAAATAAATGGATCTTGAATGAAACATAAAACTCTAGATGTACATTTAAAAAGTAAATTTAATTTTCAAAACTCAAATATTTTAAAAGAAATAATTGTCTCTAAAATTGACTTCCAAGATTTTCTATAAAGCACTTTAACATAGTTACTTGAGTTATCATTCACACATGAAAAAATATGGCTCGTGAGTTGCAAATGAAATTGAGGTAAACAATATAGCCTACTTGCCAAGTCTGCATACAGAAACTGGTAATTATTGGTGAAATGTGGGAGGTATCACAGACAATCTAGATATTCTAGCCACAACTTTATTTTTTTCTTAGGGGTGTCATCTGGGTAAAGATGGGAATAGGAGGGGCAGGGCATGAAAATTGATAGTGATGATTAGAATTTTAAAAACATATATATTTAAAGAATCTTTAGATTATATAAACATTTCCAGAAAAATACAGGGGATTCCCATATTTCCCACCACTTCCCCCCTCCAACACTTTCCCACATTAGCAACATTTTTCATTATTGTGGTACATTTGTTATAATTGAAAGGTAATTATACATATCAAAATTTACAAAATACTTTTAAGCTACTTTAGCCTTGGAATTTTAGTAAATAATAAAGATATATTTACTTACTAATTACTTATTTTTGATATATATATATAGAAAGAGAGACAGAGTAAGAGAGAGAAAGAGACTCACATAACCTGTTTACCTGTTTGGCTTAAAACAATTAGTTTTCAATTGTGCTAAACAAATGAGTGTGTGTGTGTGTGTGTGAGTGTGTAATGTATATTCATAAATATGGCTTATATATTGTAACATATTATGTATACCATCATGTAATGCAGAAGATTTCCAAGAAAGGTCCACATTCTAAGAAATTACATTAGAAGCTTTGGCTGAGTCATAACTACTCTAATAATTATGCAATACTTGAAGGAAAAGATGCCTTTAAGTTTTTCTTTCTTATTCTATCAATTTCCAGGGGTATTTTTAGGATAGAATATATATGAGTGCTATTTGGGAAATGTTATAAAAGCTATTGTTATTATTATCAAGCTAATTTTATTGATATTTATGAAGGAGAAACTAGATTGATTTCCTTTGAGCATATTTTGTTGCTTTTTATAAAGATGACAAATTTTGGAAATGCATCTAAAACTTTCTGTTAGCTAAGTATTTATTTCTAATAAATATAATAATTGGGATCTATCTTATTATTTTCTACAATTTCTTCTTTCAAGATGAATATACTGCACCTATTCAACTCAAAAATATGAATTCTAAAATATATTTCACCTTCCATTTTCTGTATACTTCAAATTATATATCATAGTCATATCTTTATGCTCTATTGGATAACAATTAACCTAATTAGAAAACTTGAAAACTTTGCTAAGGGTGGATGGAAATTACAAATGAATTTATATTTCTTGTAATGTCAAGAAAAATTTAGATCCTTTTTGTGCTCAAAGGCTTTATTTTCCAAAGTTTCACCCTATTAAAATGTTAAAATCACTTGTATATACATTATTATAGTTTTTTTACAACATTGATTGAAAGTAAATGGGGGGGTTTAAACACATGCGATTATAATCTACAGATGTGGTTTGAAAGTGACACTGACTTAACTCTTTTTCCATATCGTCTCTTTGTATAATATCAAAAAGCATTATCTTCCAGAGAAGACAGGAAGATTTGGGTTGGAGCTTCTATTAATATCATTGAATATGTTTTTCCATATGTCATCATACTTTTAGATTATTTTAAATTTAGGTTAAGCCTAAATCAGCAAATGGGATCAGTGATATCCAGTGTCCAATCAAGACTGACCTTTTGAGCTTGGGCCAATTCCCTAATGTATAAGACAGCTAAACAAAGAACACAGGCGAAGAAAGTTATTGAAGTGACAACAATAACTGTTCGTGCAATTAACTGTTTACCAAATATTTTCACATACATCATCTTATAATACTGACTATTCTGTGTGCTGACCCACTTACAATTGCCTTGAGCATACACGTCAACTCTTTCAATCCTATAATCACAAAGAGAGTTATACTCTATATAGTATCTTAAATATCTTTGGCATCACAAGAAGTAACCATGCATTTAAACAAGTGCTAGACATCAATAGACAATCCATTCCTGTATAGACTGAGAAATAGCTAAAGCTGAAAAGTTATTCTCTCAGATTTTTTTTCTGGTTTTTGTTTAGTTCATGAAAAATAAAGTAATTCATATTATACTCACCACTTAAGAAAAAAAAAATGCACTATTCCCATTTCCTAAAGTTAGTACTCTACATGCCAAATGACCACAATAAAACAGAGCTTATTTAATCATTGTAGCCATATGAAAATTTGGAGACATTTCTATGCCATTCACCTGGATGCTAGATAAGTTTGAATTACCAAATTAGACCAAATGACAATGTCACCTGTGTACTTTTCCAGATTCATGGATGTAGATGGATAGTCTTTTTCAGAAATCAGTTATTTGTTGCTTAGCCCCTCAAATGCATGTCTTTTATTTTACATAATTAGTGCTCAAAATAAATATTTTGAGTCAATGTTAGAAATAATATATTTATTATGTTATACATTTTGCTTTGATTTTTAAAAAATAGTAAATTTTGCAAAAAAAAATGTAAATATTTCAAACTCCATTCTCATAGTCTGATACAAAAATATTCCACCCTTTGGACTTAGAATAAATGGTATAATCCTATGTGCTAATGGCTTATGATTAAAACAAACAAGCACAAAAAATGATTTAGCAACCATTATCCTCTTGAGTTAGTTTAAGCTGATTTAACTACATATACCAACTTAAAATCTCACCAATATTTAAGGAAAAAATCCCATTATTTCTGTATACAGGTGAAGAACTCATGGGCTGGAAAGATAGCATAAACACTCAGTGAAGAATATATTTTAACAAAAATAAATATAGTAGCCATCCTCTCTATAAATCAGCTCATCAACTCCACATTGCCCAATCAAAACCTCATAATATAGTATTTAAAATTGAGAGACAAAATTCAAATATTAGATAATTCACTGGGCACAAAGCTTCTTAAAATGCATAATTATTCTCAAATGACAAGGTCCTGGTGTGTTAGCAAACATCTAGCAACATGCACTTTGATAAATAATGCTATCTTTGAGGATCAGATTTAACTTTCCAGCACTGTCCTCTTAATTGTACTGGACAAGATTTTGAACATGAAGCTGAGTAGTACCTATATCTTCCCATTCAAGGCTCTTGAAGCAAAGGATTGCACCTTTGGTGTAGAATAATCCATGCTGTTTCTCTGAGACTATCCTAGGAAATGACTGTAATTGTGACTAAGTTGGAAAGGTGACTGTCACTCCAACTGTTCATTCTGGCATTTGTAAAACATTTTCCAGTAGTGGCTGCTTCTGTTAGCAGCCTGCCCTGTAGCCTTATCTGTCAGCTCCCATGAGAAAGAAATGGCTTGTTTTCATAGAATGTGTGACTGTCATCACCCTGCCCAAACACTTTTCTTGTAATCTATGTGGCTCACAGATATCACAATAACAAGAGATATTTGTGTCTCCATGCCAGTGATTTCTACTTCTAATATTTCTCATTTAATTGGAAATGGTCACTTATGTTTTTTTCAAACATTTTGTGTAGAGATAGCTCAAGTAAGAATGAAATAATTTGAAGCTACATTCAAGCAATGACATTATTTCCAAGAAATTTGCTGGTATTATAATAATTTATTAAAGAAAAATCTACACATTCGTATTTACATTGGAGACATCTGTGCTTTAATCAAATAAGAATCTCTACTATATTGTGTTTAACTTCTGTTTATTCAACTTAATGACAATGAGTTTCCTTTCCACCTTCAAAAGGAGTAAGTATAAGGGGGAAAGGGACTTCTTCCTTCTGTCTGCTTTCTATAGAAACAGCTTTATATTTGTCCAGACAATGATGGGGCATCTCTAATTGTACAGGTAGTGTTAGATTAAAATATCTGAATGACTGATGCTACAGATGATAACATCAAAGTTTCAGCTGCAAGCAAATGGCTAACATTTTGCACACTCAATCCTCTTTCTTCATTACTGTAAATAGTTATTATCTCACATCTTAATAAGCTGCCTCCCTCAGAATTGCTATATACCGGTGTTGCCAAAAGTGCTAAACCTTTTATTCAGCTATACTATCCATACTATTTCAAATTATTAACACTACCAATTTCTGTTTTCCTCTTACCTCTTAAAATTTTCTTTGTGTTTTTTTTTTCTGTCTATTGGTCTTTAACCTTTGTCTCACCCTTTATTTTTTCCTTCCTTGTACCACTGTATGTTCTAAAGCAGTTAGTACAAATCATGATGTTAAACTTTGAATTGTTGCAATGTCAATTTACGTGGATTCTGTCATTAAGGTGCTTACTGTCTGATAAGACAGATGGTATACTTGTAAATTAAATAAAATACATATCATAATTGATAAATGCCAGGAGAAAAGTACTGATAAAGGTTTCCTCACATACAAAACGCCCTTTTCCAACTTTTCCAGTCATGATTTCTGAATCATCTGTTTGCTAAACTGTTCGATTTAAGATTTCATATCTTTTTACAAATAATCCTATCCATTACTGTTAACGCAATTTACAAAGCATTGGTTAGGACATGGAGAACTATGGAAGGTTTAAAAGTAAGGACTTGAAATAACCAAGTTTGATGTCTATGAGAAAATGATGGTACCTACAATGAAGGAGTCAATTAAAATGAGGAAGCTCAGTTCCGAGGTTATTGCAATAGTGTGGCATAATGTAAACAAATAAAGAGTTAAAGTATATAGTAGGGAGATATAGAAAGGATTGGGATATGTTTGAATGAATGGTATTTTTGAAGTAGAATTACTATGCCCTTTTTATACAGTCCTTCATATTCAAAGGCAAAACTCCTGAGAAGAAATAAAAGTAGTGTCATGTGATTAAGTAGTGAGGCAAAAATTAGTCTTGGCTGAATTCAGAACTAATAAATATAGTGTTGACAGTCATATGGTACTGTCTGTCTATCGACCTTCTTTCCAGAACAGCTTCTTTCCCACTTGACCCACATAATCATGGTGGAACTACCATCTCAGAGAAATGGTCACAGTGGATCTGTTCAAGGGTAGGAAGCTGAATCAGGGGTATCCATGATCCTGCCTGGTGATTAGAATCTGAATATAGAGCTATTTTCCCCCCTTTGGATAGATGTACTAAAGATGAAACCAGTTTTTGGCCACGTGTGTATGAGAAATGAAGATAGTAGGTTCACAAGAAAAATACAGAAGTGATTGCTGATGATAGGGGATCCATATCATGCCAATTGAGGCCAGAACATAGAGAGACAAAGATGGAGAAGGCAGAAGAGTCATGGGTGGCTTGGGCATGATGGGCAGTCCAGGTATTGGTGGCATCTATAAGTAGGCCAACTTTTAGGTTCTTTAAGATACATTTATATACTTATGATAAATTTCCTTTACTTTCTTAAACAAAATCAACTTCCACAGTTAGGAAGAAGCCCCATATATAAAATTTCTCTGGTGAAATAATGGGCTTTTTGGGTACTTTCAATCACTTTCCTAGTAAATAAATGGTTATTTTCCCTATGCTCATTTGTGTCTTAGTTACATTCCTAGACTGTATGAGATTTAAAATTATTTTGAGCAGGCTTAATGCCTGTTGAACATGCTTGATTGCAATGAAGTGATTGTCCTTTCAAATAAATTCACTTAATTGAGTGATGTCTATGTAAATGACATATAGAAAAGACACACATTACTGTAATGTTCAAAGATTGTAAATAAGACCCATTTTCAATATAAAATGAAGGGTATATGAAATTAACTATTCCATGATAAACTTAGAAAGATGGTATGCATTGTGACACCATTTGCTTTTTTCTATGTTATAACCATGGTTAATCATAATGAAGTTAACTAGTGATATCCCTAAAGTTATTTGTAAGAGAAAATGAATTGACTTGATATGAAGATTTTAGTCATAAAACAGAGTTCTAAAGTGTTCCTGAATCATTAACTATTCCATATCCCCATGTATTTTCTGTCTTCATTGATGTTTTAAATTCTAGGTTATAAGTCTGAAATATTTCAAAATCCTTAAGAGTCACAGACAGTTTCAACTATCTTCACTAGAACATATATGTCAAGCCTATTTGTCAAAATCCAATCTAAAAAATATTAGAATCCTCTTCGGAAGGGTTATTATCATAAAGTAATAATGTTCACCATAGCACAAAATATTTGTATTTGTTTTTCTTTTGTAATAATAATCAATGTATTTTTAACAACCATAATTCAATCTGCTAGCTATTTGGTGGCATTTGTCTATATAGTAGAATTAATATAGTTAATACTTTCTGTAAATTATTAAATATTAACTAGAGCTTTTGGGCTTTTCTTCTCACCGTTGGGAGTCAGGTGCATAGAAATATGTGGAATAAAAGATAAGAAGAAGGAAAGGTTTCACCTAACCCCTAACTCTCAAGATAAGTTAAGGATTCTTAAGCAGACAGTAAGAAAGTGACAGTGGAGACATGAAGGCAGAAGTTGATGGATAAAATTAGTTTTCTAAGGGACCAGAGTTGTGTCAGTATCCGAAGATTCACAAACTCTACTCTCAAATATCAGCATCCACTTGCTGTCTGGGACCTCACTTGGAATCCACCCACCATTTGGCACCAGCTTGAGTGGGCCATATACATTGTGTCAAAGAAAACTAGTTTTCTTTCTAGTTGACCTCATGAGATCCTCCTTGGTGAGAGGTAGAATATCGCGTACTACTTCCTTCCCTGTTAGAGTAATGCTTTTTGTGGCTTTAGATTAAACTGAACTAGGCCCTCATCCAACTTATGCCACATGACCATTCCTTTTGTCAAGATCATGAGATACCAGGTGGGCCCTTGAATATCTAGTGGACTGGTTGTACAAAACTGAAATTGCCAAGTACCTGCACATTGGTGAAACTGAATACAACCAACTCAGGATCTTTCTCTAAGCTAAAACAGTAGTCAAATGCAACTGTGAGAGAAAGATACATGTATACAAGTATTATACCTGTGTTTAGAGAGACCAAAAGAAAATTTTTGCTTTCAATTCTGTCGAAATTAAATTAAAAAATGATTTTCTGAAAGATCTAATTTTTCTGCAGCTATAATCACTCTATACCCAAATGAAGGGCAGTTAGGAAAATAAGCTGATAAATTGAGAAGGGATATTTTTCCTTTTCATTTCCGAATATATTTAGATCTAAAAGGCACTGCAGTAAAAAAAAAATCTACTCTTGACACCTAAGCACTCACAACTTAAGAAGAATTATGTACTCTAGGGTGCTTGAAAGAAATGATTCACCTGAAATGGGTAAGTACTTACATTTCCAAGAGAAGGGTATTATCAGTATAGTTAAGTACCAGGTAGATAATATTATATATTTTCACATATGAACTATATGTCTCTGGGTTATTTCCAAAACACATTTCAAAGACAATCAAGTGTGTAGCACCATTTGTCTATGTGGGACCACATGTATAATATTTGCCAAAAGCCCCTTGCTTTGATATAGTTATCAGAAAGATAAAAAGTTCAGGCCTATCCTCCCAAAGCAAGGTTGAAGACACAATTCCAGCAGTCATCTGCCAGTGACACCACTTGGTTACATGCTTTCCCCTCAACTGATTCAGAATTCTGAGCTTATGAAATTAAAATTTTAAAAATCTCCTTTACATAGCTATGAGTAGTTGTAATAAAGAGTTAGGGCATATGAATTCATGGCCAGAAAAATTACAAAGAAAATTAGCAAAGTCTTGATTTTCCATTTCAACCTTAAAATAAATACCACCTGGTAGCCAGAGATGCCAGCATTCTTGACAGACTGGGAGGGAGCTCTGAGAATCAAGCAGGTGCTAAGGATAAAATAGTAAAAAAAAAAATTCTTAAAATAAATGAACATTTATTTTCAAGTTGTTGATATCCTGTTTATTTCTCATTCTATAAAGTTATACCTAGTATAACATATATTGTTGGGAAATAATTTTCAGAACAAGGCCTAGGAGACCATAGAATTGTAATTTATAGAGAATGCCAAGAAATAAATGAATCAAAGTTGTTTTTGTTTTTTTAAAGGGACTCATCATGTGTTTATATTCCTGCAACCAAGATTATTACCAGAATTATCTGACCAGTGGGGAAATCCTAAATGTCTAACCATTGTGAAACAGTTAAAGATACCATGATACAGCCATATGGTGGAATGGATGCTTCTGTAGCCTGGTTTGTTTGGTTGCAAGTAAAGAGAACCTCTTAAGGCATCTATAGCAAAACTGGGGATTGCCTTATAGGAGGGATACAAGGTGTAGGGTTTCCAGATAAAATGCAGAATACTCAGTTAATTTTTAATTTTAGGTAAAGAGCAAATAATTTTCTTTTATGAGTATATCCCAAATATTGTACTATTATCTTATACTAAAAACTTTATTATCTGAATTCTAAATCCAACTGAGTGTCCTGTGTTTTTATTTACTGAATCCCTCAACCCTAACAAGGTGTCCCATATACTTCAAGGTTTCAGGAGCGATAAGGAACAACACCTGGAAATTCTGCAGGAAGCAACACAGTTTCTCACAGTCTCTCTCAATGACTTTGAGTCTATCTCTCATTCTCTGTCTCCTGTCACTCTTTTCCCCAGCACTAAATTGGTTCTCATTTTTGTTCCTTTCTGTTTCACTCTCATTTTTCTTCAACATGAGTACTTTTATCTGCATTTTTTATTTCTGTGTTCAATAAAAAAAAAAAAAGATTATCCCAGCTCTGGTCAAGATCTACCTCTGGTCTTAGCAACAGTCACCAGGGTTTCTGGGTCACATGGCTCACTGCACCCTCAATTGATGATGTAGGAGAAGACACAACAAAGAAATGTGAATCAAGATGGAAAACTGAATAATATGCCCATTTAACACTCCACTGCAAATCGTCTCTTCACAAAGTATTTACTTACATACAAACAAGTTTATAATATTACCTTAAAGATATGAGTACACAAAATCATCTATACTGTAAAACTACAATTTTGTTATGCACACACATGTATATATGCAAATATAAATATGCTCACAAAAACTTTTTTTAAAAAAAGAAAGAAATACTAAAATATTTTCCAAGGATGGTTGTTATAATTGAAATTCATTTTAACTTTTAAACATATTTTCTTAATTTTCTACAAAAAGCCTTAATTATTTATCTTAAAAACTCAGGGTATTAAAAATAGATATGAGGATGAAACATATTTTTCTAAAAAGTATGAATGCTGGGAGGGCTGTTTGGTAAACCAGTAGATCAACAAATATCTTCCTAAATACAAATTGCAAGCTGTTCAGTCTGGAGAGCTCTTAAATTTTTCTCTAGAACACAAAATTTTGAAGGAAAAGATATTAGAAAGGACAATATTTAAGATATTTTAAGACAGAACTAATATTCAAGGGAAATATTGAGAAATAAAGAGAGAAAGAGTTATTTCAGTAGCCTTTTTATATTATCTAATTTCCATTTGGATGTAACTATGAATAAGAAAGACCTGAAATTGGTAAGCATGTACTCTACACAAAATTTTTAAAAAATTATTTAGAAAAATACTTAAGACATATAAGGTAATAAGTCTTGCAAAGCTTTCATCATTGGTATTATGACATTACCAAGTATATTTGTTAGCATCTTTGTAAACACTAATAGTGTCAATCTCCTGACAACACATTTCATCATTTTTAGAAATTTAATTTTTTTTAAACTATTTTTATTGAAGTATATCATTCACACATGAACATACATAAACAATAAGTGTATAGTAAAAGTTGTGAACTTACAATGTAAAGATGCCTAACATCATACACATGTCCCATACATCACCCCTCCGTCAACACCTTGCATGTTCTGATACATTGATTATAAACTATGCAAAAGCATCATGAAAATATTACTACTAACTATAGTCCATATCTTACATTTGGTGTATTTTTCTCCCAATCTGCTTAATTTTTTAATAAACAAATCATTTTTATTGCTACATATTAATAAAGCATATGATTTATCCAAAGTGTATAATCAATGGTATTTGGTATAATCACATAGTTGTGCATTCATTACTTCAATCATTATTAAAGCATTTTCATTATTTCAATAATAATAATAATAAACAAAAAACAGACAAAAAACAAACAAGAAAATTCCTCCCCTCTCAATCTCTCTGCTTCCTCCGCTGTACAGAGCTGCTATTTCTGGCTATTCTTGCACAATTATTTATTTGTTTATTAAGCAGTTTTATTGAGATATATTCATATACCATATGATCTATCTAAAGTGTATAATCAATGCCTTTTGTTTTTAGCTGTTAAAAAGAACTTTATTGTAAAATTGTAAAATAAATAGAAAAATAGATTGAAAGAAATTACAAATTTAATAGAGAGTGCAAGGTCAGGTTAGATTTAATATAATCAATTATAAGAAATAGTATAGCAACAAACATTTATAAATGTACATAATAATTCTAAAACAATAGAAATTAATTATAATATAATTCTAATTTTTATATTAAAGCTCTAACTATTGAACATAATCTCTAAGAATGAAATAAACTATAGGCTTAGTTGTTTAATTTCCATTTAGGCCATAATTCATTCTGGATAATCAAGTTCCTATTTGAGAATTCTTCACATCTTATTGGAATGAATTACAACAGATAACAATATGCCTACTCATAATTTTATGAGGCAGAAGAATAGGTTGCCAAAAGACCAGATTTACAAGAGATAGTAAAGAGGGTGCTACCACCTGAAAGGAACAAACAAGGGTGAGAGATTTGGAGAAGAGGTTAGAAATGAAAATTTTTAGGAAGGGTAAACTAAAGGATAAGAGGACAGACAAGAGAACAGTATGACAACAGAAAACCAAGGACAAAATGCATGATGAAGTAAGTCACGCTTGTACAGTAGTAACACTGAATGTTAATGGACTGAACTCCCCAATCAAAAGACATAGACTGAGAATGGATAAAAAAAACATGAGCTGTTTATATGCTGTCTACAAGAGACCCACCTCAGACATAAGGACACAACAAGGTTAAAAGAGAAAGGTTGGAAAAAGGTTTTCCATGCAAATAGTAACCAAAAAAGAGCTGGAGTAGACCAGATAAATGTAAAATAACAATATTATAGTATATGAACTATAATCAGTCAGGGCAACTAGCAAATTGTTCCTGTGATCAGTATTCTGTGAGTTTCTTCATGCAAAATAAACACTTGATTTTAATTAAGGAGGACTGGAGAAGAGACATATTTTTGGATATTTCATTTTTCTTTAACCCTTTCTTATACATACTTGTTAATTAAAATAATTCATCTGGATCAATAATGATTTAGCATAACTGCTGTTTGAAAAAGAAATTCAATTTTTATTCCAAGAATGTGTGCACATCTGTATCTTCCTATGACTGGTGTTGTTCTATACTTTATCAGAGCTATGATACATTATGATTCCTATATGCAAGTACCTCATATTTGGAGATTTATTTTTACTTCCTATTCTTCCAAATACCAACTAAAGTCTCCTCATCCTACATCTCATTCATGCATTTTCCTCTATGATCTCCTGACTTCTGTCAATTTTTGTTGGTTTATTTGGGCATTTAGACTAAAACTTCCATCCCACAGTGAAAGCACCACCAACCTGATTCTTCTTTTAAATGCTACTTGATTTATGCATGTGTTATTTCCATTACTGCCACAAATTCTTAAATCTTCATTATTTTATGCTTAGATTATTGAATTATTTCTAAAGTAGTCCATGGAAGCCCAGTGTAGCCTGCCACTGTTCCCTCAGACTCACAAATAAACCCTGTGCTCAGGACCAGATGTGCTGGCTTGGCTTCTAGGATGGGATGATAAATGTGGGCTTACTTCCTTTTTGTGGCATTTCAGATAGTGGTCTACCCATGCAGTCCTTCCCCTTTTGATCTGAGCATGTGCAAATATCCCCAGACTAAATAAGTAAGTTTTATGGCACCTGGCCCACTCCTGCTGCTATATCTGTTCCTGGCAGGAGGGGAGCAGAGGCGTAGATCATTAGCAGTTTGTGTTGGCCAGGGATTGAGATCCACTGGCCATCAGAGACAGATGCACACTTTCGAAACTAATCTTGCTCTGTGCCTTCTTTCTGTGCGGAAACATTCCTTCCAATGCCTACGTGATTGTACTTTGCTGGCATCCCTGAGACCTCCAAACCACAGAGGGTTTGAGACACTAGGACGGCTGTTCCTGGTGGCAAGAATTGTTATGCTTTTGCTATCCTCCATGTGGTGACACTCCTTCCTGGAAGATGGTTTGTAACAGCTGTCTCTTTCTGACCAATGGTTTGGCACATGGAGCAGTGTACTGATAATTGAGGAAATAGGCTATCATATACTACAAGGTAAGGCCCACCGTTGGGGTGCCAATTTCTTTGGGTTTTCTGCACTGCCTTGAGCCTTCAGGAGCACCCCTGCTTGAGGCATTGTTTACCTTAGCAGTCAGTGAGATCCTCCTAAGACATGCATGAGCATAACCTCTGGAATGACCTCCTGACTCACTTTGAAATCTCTTAGCCATAGAAAGACATTTGTATTTTAATATTTCCCCCTTTTGGTCTAGGTCTTTTTCCAAATGCCTCACTAGTTGGCACTTGGTAATAATTCTTAGTGCCAGGGAGACTTATCCCTGGGAGTCATGTCTCACCTCAGGAGTTTGGCTTACAGAGAGGCCACATTTGAGAAACAAGGATGCTTTCAGGAGGTAACTCTTGGCAAAATATAACACTAGGCTAAGTTTCAATTTCATAAGAACAAGGTTCATAAGTATAACTATCAATATCAATGGCCTGGCATGTTGATCTGTCCTCTTTTGTTAGGCACTCCCCATGTACTCTAGAGAGTCTTGCCACTCTCTGAAAGAATGTAGCAGGACTCCCCAGGATGGGAATTCAATATCCCATTGATTATTCTGTGGGTCTCCACCCACTGAGACCACACCCCATGACCATATGAACACATTTATATTCAATAGAGGCATGCCCCAGGTTCACCCCTCCCCACAAATCCCCCCACCACTAATCCTTCCCTGCCACAGTTGCAATCCTTCTGCAATCCAAAACCTCCCCCAAAACAAAACCAACAAAAATATTAATAATAATAATATAATAAAATAAATAAAAAATATTTTTACATTGTGCTTTTCATCACCATAAGCTCTGTTATCTTTTATGTATATTGACAATTTCTTCTGTATGTTTCCCCAGTGTCTTTTTTTTTCACTTTGTTTTTCAAAAAGCTTTAGGTTACTAGTTCCCCCAACCAACTCCACATCCTCTCCTACCAATACTATGCCATATGAGTAAGATACATTTGTTACAATTGCTGAAAAAAATATTAAAGAGTTGCTACTAACCATGGTCAATGGTTTACATTACGGTTTACCTTTTGCACCATATACTTTTATAGGTTCTGACAAAATGTATAGTGGCCTGTATCTGTCATTGCAAAATCATGCAGAACAATCCCAATGCCCCCCAAATGCCCTATGCTCCACCCACTCTTCCCTTTTCCCCTTGGAACATATGACAACCACTAAATTTAAATTTTGAAGAATCAATTTCATAGTTAGATGCATTAATATTGAGTGCTTGACATACTGGTCTGTTTTCTTTTATTAGGTGCTATCTACGTACTTGAGAGGTTTTTGCCACTTTATTTGAGAATGTAGCAGGACTCTCCAGGATAGAAGTTTAATATTTTCTTGTTTATTATGTGGGTCTCCACCCACTGAGATAATACCCTGTGCCAAGATGAATAGAACATATTCATATCCCATAGAAGGATGCCCCAGGTGCACCCTTTCCCACATATCGCCACACCACCAATGTCCTGCAACAGTGACCCTCCCCTGCCATATTTGCCAAAAAACATTCCCACCATTTTAGTTTCAACCACAGACCTACAAATCCCCAGAGTTCACCTTTTCCTTCCTGCAAATATATCATTTCCACGGAGCTGATACTCAATATGGGTAAAACCCATGATAAGGTGGAAGGGGGTGGTTTAGCAGTGAATGGGGGTGATGGTGGTGCAGGGACATGAGTGGCGTCGATGGTGCTGGAATGTGAGGGTGAGCACAGTGGGGGTTTGGGATGGACTATCTATGGAACTGACATTCTTCTCATGCAATATCAAAAAACTTTCTGAACTTTTAAAATTTTATAATTGCAAAGCTGAGAAACTTTGTACAGAAATAAAGGTCTCTTTAAAAAATAGAAATTAATATTATCTCTTTTAAGAAAAAAGCTGAGATAATCCACAAATCTATGTACATCATGATAAACTACAACTGTATTTAAACAATGTAAATCTTATTCACACAAAAGATAACATAGTGCCTAATTCCTTAGAGTTACCTATAAATCATTAAATTGCAAAAAGAGTCCTTAATTATGAGGCATTTAAAAAATCCTCTTAAAATCCAAAAAAAAAAAAAAAAAACTTTTTTTTCCTTCCAAGGTTTTTTTCAATTGGAAGTAAATATTGTTCTCCAAATATTTTGTATTTAGATATAAACATAGTGTTCTATTACTGAGAAAAAATATTTTTTCTCAGCTAGGCAGGGATACCAATGACACCTTGGGATGGTTAGTAGCAAACTATGCTTAAAACAGGGATTATATGAGAGTTCTATATCAGATACTAGCAAGCAATTCATGTATGGACAAAGTAAAAATTCTTGGAATTTTATTTTCTAAGATCACTACTTTATGAAATCAAGAATATACTGCATTTTAATTTCCAGGAATGCATACTTAGATGTTACACTTTTTGAATGAATGACTACAATGGAATCTTATGGTGAATAGCTAGTTTTGAGACATAAGGGTTTTATTTATATAATCAGGCTATGATTTTATAAAGGAGTGGACTATTTTTGTGCTGTAAATTTGCACATACCTCTAAATGGTAGTAATCAATTTCTTTTTAGCTAAGAAAATCATTCTTCCACATCATCCTCAATTGGTTCAATCCAGAATAAGCTAAAGAATGAGGCTGGGTATGCATTATAGATTAACCCTTGGCACAGTGTTATTCACCTATGCTTTGGGTTTATGGATATGTGAATATTTCCACTAAAGCTGCAGAAACAAGTAGTGAATGAAGGAGTAAAGGCTGAGTCTGGAGAAGTGTGAGGGGGCTCTGTCTTGAAAGAATATGAATGACATGCTAAAGAACTTGGATTTTACTCTAGAAGTCACTCAAGATTTTTGAGCAGAATGATGTGTCTACCAATGCTGTCCCATGACAGTGGTGCTTTATATCTCCTCACAGAGGGATTAAAATATTTCCTACACTAGAAAGCTTTCTTTTCCTTTTTGCTAAACATCAATGGCAAGGCTTCATCCCTCCTCATTTCCAGATAATTCTATTTTGAGATTAAAGGGGCTGTTGTATTCACCATAGCATTCTATAAATACCTGCTCATTTCCCATTTAGACAGAAAGGTCTTTATGTAAAGAAGAGCATTTTTCCTCTATTGGGCTAAGCAAATGCAGAAAAACACTACAACTAATTTAATTAAGGTTTACATTTAGCATTAATAAGAAAATATTGCATCCATAGGAAAAGGGTTTAGCTAAACGTACTGTTATAAAATTTTAAACATACTGTTATAAAAATGTTTTTTAAGGGATCTCCTTTTTTTCAAAGAAAACAAAGAAATGCAGTGTAGCAGTTTGACATTATTGATGAGTTCCAAAAAGAAATATTGGATTATGTTTGTAAACTGGTCTTTTCCTCTGAGCATATTAGAGTGTATTGGATTCAGAGGTTTTACTTTTACTGGATTAAATAATGATTAAGTCTTTGATTGGGCCACATCTGTAGGACATTCAGTCCCTGTCCAATTGGTGGGTGAGGACTCACAGAGAAACCACACTGCAGAGAAGGGAGTTGCAGTTTTTGAGCTGGAACCCTGGGAAGTAAGCACATAGAGGAGCTTGGTCATGAGGAAAGAGAAAAGGCCCCAGGAAGAGAAACAAGCCATTTGCCTGATAGTCTACAGCTGGCCTTGTGGAGATAGCAGAAAAGCTGAGCCCAGATAGAAGCAAGCCCTGGAAAGAGAGGAACCCAGGAGCCTGAACCCTCATGGACATTGGCAGCCATTTTGCTCCAACTCTTGGCAATAGAGTTTGGTGAGGGAAGTAACTTACGCTTTATGGTCTGGTAACTGTAAGCTTCTACCCCAAATAAATACCCTTTATAAAAAACAACAGATTCCTGGTATTTTGCATCAGCACCCGTTTGGCTGACTAATACAGAATTTGGTATGGAGAAGTGGGGAAGTACTTTTGCAATTACCAAAATGCTGGAACAGTTTTATAAATGGGTAAAGGGTATTTTTTGGAGGGATTGTGAGACGCTTAATAGAAAAGGCTGAGATTGCTTTACAGAGACTGTTGGTAGGTATATGGATGCTAAAGAGACTTTTTATGATGCCTTAGAAGTAAATCATGAAACTATTATTGGAAACTGGAGGAAAGGTGATCTGTGTTTTAAAGTTGCAGAGAACTTAGCAAGATTAACTCCTGGTGTTTTATGGAAGGCAGAATTTGAAAATGGCAAGCCTGGGCATTTAGCTGAAGAACTTTCCAAAGTAAACTTGGAGAATGAGGCTTGGCTTATCCTTGCAGCTTACAGCAAAATGCTAGATGAAAGAAATATGCCGAGGACTGAAACTATTGGGCACAAAGTAATCAGAAACTGATTCTGGAAATTCCAAGCCTCTGGAAATCAAGTCCCCAGATGATAGTGCTCCATTTATTTTAACTAAACTTTGAACTTGTAAATCAGGATTGAAGATGCCATTATCTCAGAAAGACTTGTGGAAAGTCTTACTGTCTGATATGCTTGGACCCCTGCTTCTTGCATCCTAAACCAACAAGCTTTTTGAGAGAATTGTATGATCAAAATCACTGTCAGCTTGGACTAAAAGGGACATGGAAAGGAGAGATTGAAGGAGAAACAGCTTTAAGAGGAAAACCATGGAAG
>JAQZBX010021515.1:0-32215 GCA_029593785.1 Cabassous unicinctus
GATCTGCTGCCATGTTGGAGTTTATATTTTCATCTAATTTTTCAGCTGACCATAGGACACAAAGCAATTTTTGGTCATTGGAACATGATAAATGTCATTTGTTGAAGTGTGAGAGACTAAGAAATATTTTCATTGACTTCCAGGGAATGTGTGAGGAGGAAGACACTACAAAGAATGGATGGGGAGATATCCTCTCTCCATCTGCTCTTTATGTTCTTCCTTGTAGATTACAGCAAAATTAAAACTTGTCTTTTCATCATCTGCAACATTTAAGAGAACTAAGGGAATGTTTTTCCCCTACAGACCTTTTGAACATGCATGCAAGATAATTTATTAAAATTTTAAGTACCTGTACAATCTTTACTTGTTTTTATGCTTCCCCTACCTAATTTAAACAGGTTGTTAGGCTCTGCAAGACAGCAGAAGCTGTTGAAAATGCATGACCCTTAGGATCTATGGCAAAAAGGATCAGCTCCTTGAAGTGGTCAGATTGAGTGAACTAGACTCAGGAGTAGGAGGTGGCAGTGGGAAAGGAAAGTCCTATACAGAAATGACTAGAAGGGACCCTGTTTTTGATAGTCTCCTGGAGCACATGACATCACCCCAGAGGAAAATGGTGGATATAATCTACTGGGGCCCAATCCCTGATGGAGTACTTATGTTCAAGACTGTCACAGTCCCAGAAAAGACATTATTTTTTAAAAAATAAAAACAGATACATTAGCTTGTTTTTAGAGGATCTTCCTCAAAGTCTTTGATCTTCTTTAAATGCTGCTTATCATTGCTGGCATGGGGGAGAGTGGATATAAAAAAACAAATAAAGAATGGTTAAATTTTCCAAAAAAAAAAAAAATGCAGGATTAAACCAGAAATTATATGCTGCATTCATGAGATTTCAGATTGCCAGTGTGGGTTTCTTCTGGTCTGGTCTTCTGGTCCAGATTCAGCTTGTCTAAACTGGGCATGGTCTTGTTCCTGAAATTAGCTGTCAGGTCACCTGAGATCCAGCTGGTCTAAAATCAACACAGTTGCAAGAGCTGGACATCTCTCTATACTCTCTGTCATTATTTAGCCACTTTGTCTTGAACTATTCCTGTGGATTCTCACTGTTCAAAAAGCAACATGAAGGGAACCCCAATGCTCAAGAACTTTCAATTCTTTACTTGTATCAGATTTGTTCCTGTTCTAATGACCAAAACAATCATAACGGCCCACTTGGTGGTGTAGAAAATTCTTCCATCATGATGAAAGAACCTACAAAAACATGTTAAAGTGGTGTGGATACAGAGAAAGAAAGAAAGAGTGTGTATGTTTTGCAACCAGCTACATGTAAATGCAATCAAGTGTATTCTAAGCTATTGTAAAACTTTATACACGGCAGGAACTGGGGTTTCTACCTAAGGTGGTCAGGGAAGATTTCAAACAGGAAGTTAAGTTTGAAACCAATTTAGAAGTGCAAGTGTATGGTTAGGAGATGGAGAATACACCAGAGTTTTCAGGAAACCACAAGTATTCTCCCAACAGTGCAGTGCAAAGTAAATGGTGATAAGGTGAGAGTAACATATGAAGAGATTGGCTGGCCCACTGAGGTGGTTTTTTCTTTTAACAAATCAATGTTATTGATAGATATTAATAAAGCTTAAATTTATTCAAGGTGTACAATCAATGCTTTTGGTATAATCACATATTTGTGCATTCATCACTTCAATCATTCTTAGAGCAATTTCATTTTGCAAAAATAATTAATTGGTATGTACTGTGAAAAATCTTGAATTTTATGAACAATAAAAATGATAATTAACAAAAAACAAACAAAACTTATCACCTCTCAATCTCTCTATACTCTCCTACTATACATAGCTAATATTCTTTTTATTTCTATCAAGTATATTTGTATTTATGTTTGTAAAAAGTGTCTTATATATGCAATATCACCCATATTCATGTTTTACCTGAGGTTTGACTATTTTTTACAGTGCCATGTTACAGTTTTTTGCTTTCCTTCTAGTAAATATACTTGACCTTAGACTTTCCCTTTCAACCACTGTCATACTTATATATTAGCGCTGCTAGTTAGAAAAACAATGATATGCTTTATCCATTTCTATTCATTCCCAAAGATTTGCAAGCAACCTTTTTGACAATTCTACAGATTAACCCTCAGCTTTCCATTCTCTACCCTTTTTCTATTTTCTGGTGACCCATATTCTCATTATTAACTCCATGAGTTTATACAATATTCCTTCATGCTGGAGGCAGTGCTAAATTGCAGCTACCAGCCTCTTTCCAACTTGGATATGTTCAAACTTTAGCTGTTCTTAGGATTGTACTATATCAAGCCAAATTTATTTATTCATAGTGGAAGTTGGTGCCCAACTGTCTTTTCTTCCCCCATTTTTGGGAAATAGGGCTTCCAAATCCAGCCAAGTAATAGCTCCCTAGGCATTTTGTGCCACCAGTGGAGGATGGGCACCCTGCTCTGCATTATGGAATGTTCCACTCACCAAACTTCACTGTAGATGGGCAATCTCCTTCCATTCATTCAAGGATGTTACAGGATGCTCTTCTGGTCTCCTGGGCTCTCCAAACAGGTACTTTAGATATCTCTGGGTGTTTACTAACTGCCCTGTAGTATGAGCTGACTCTTGATGCTCCTTACTAAGGTGCCATCTTGCCAGTCCCCAACCAATCATCATTTAATCAACAAAATCAAATTCACACTAGAAGTATATCATATGAAAGTCATATAACTGGTAAATCCTTATTTCAAAGCGTTGGCCTTATACATTACAATGGAACTCACATCAGAGGTAAAGCATATGTGGGAAACACTTCACTCAATTTTCTGCCCTAGGACAAAATGAGAGAATTCACTTTTGAGAAAGACGTTATCAATTGAGTATTGTGGGAAAGCCTTCACTCATTGTTATGGCCTTAGACAACATTGGAGAACTCACACTGGAGAGAAGCCTTATAAATACCACCCATGTGGGAAAACATTCACTTAGTATGCTTTGCTGAAACAAGATTATAGATCTCAGACTGGAGAGAAACCATATGAATGTCATATATGTGGGTAAACTTTTAATAGAATTTCTAATCTTTGTCTATGTGTGAAAACTCACATTGTAGAGAAACTTATGATTATCATCTTTGTGGGAAAGCCTTCATTCAGTTATACTACATGAGAGAACTCACACTGGATAGAAACCATATCAATTCCATAAAAGTGGAAAGCATTCCCCCATTATTCTATCTTTACATGATGTTAGAGAATTCACACTGGAAAGAAACCCTAAGAATGTCATCTTTGGGGGAAACCCTTCATTCTTTGTTCTGTTTTATGTTTTAAACATAAAAATCCTCACACTGGAGAGATACCATAAGATTATCATCTGTGTTGTGAAACATCTGTTTATTTTTTAAACTCAGACAACATGAGAGAATTCAAACTGGACAGAAATCCTATGAATGATATATATGGGAAAGGCTTCAGTCAATATTCTTACCTTGGATGACTTTTGAGAACTTGTACTATAAATGTTTTGAATATGGAAGAGATTTCAGCCATTTAGTTAAATTTTAAAAATGCTAGAGTAATTACAAACAGAAGGAAAACACTGTAATCAATCTGGTGGAGCCTTTAGTCATCTTAACTACCTCATCAATCTAAGCAAATTCATACTGGGAGAATTGATATAAATGTCATGTATGGAGCAAGACCTTTAATAGTATGATGATATACAACATGAAAGAACTCATAATATAAATGTAATGGAAGTGGAAGTATCTTCACCCATAACTCCAACTGATAGACAGTTCTTTACCAGAGTATGAAACCCTATAAGACACGCCCATATAATTTATGCTGGAGATGTTAATCATGAAAAAAATCACAAAATACTTCATTCATACAGCAACACATATAGGGCAAGTGACAAGACACACTGTACAAAAATCAGGTGTGTCATGAATGAAGGCATGTCTTCACTGATTACTTATTCCTTATCATTAATATTATTATTCAGAGGAAACAACAATCCTAACAACAACTTAGGAAATTTTTCAGCTTTATTTCACATCAGGAAATTCATACTGGAAAATAAAATACTCTATATTGACTTTATAGCACACAATCCAACAGAGTCAATAATTTTGAACAAGTATTTCTATTGAAATTATGTAGGATAACAATGTATAATTTTGAAGTGACATAGGTGTACTGAATTATGAAGTTTTAGAAAGTAATATGAACTGATATTAATTCAATAGATCAGTACTTTCATACATAAAAGTAAAACATATTGTTGCTGAAAATCTAATGTTGGCCACATCCTTCTTTTGTTTTTATGCATTTCTAAACATAAAGATTCAAATCAATCAGAAAATAACTTTGTTGACCCAAACATTTAGAAAAGAAAATTATTGTTCTTAACTATTTTATTGGTTTTATAATATATATATTCATGACATGGATGGAAACAAACATAGATAAACACATTTTAGAAGTAGAGTTGTATTCTATATAAATAAATCTCTTCCAAAATATCATTTAATATTACCATCAAACTTCAGAAAGGAATTAAAAATGAAACTAAATAAATTAAAATGCATTATTCTGGGAGAATTGTAGGTTCACTGGTTAGAGAATTCCCCAGAATACAAAATCTGTCAATGTGTCAATAAATCTATACATTGCTATTTTATAGAAAAAAGCAATCCACCCCATAGAGATTAGACCAAACAAGGAAATGAAAGTACACTGAAGGCATACAGAGTGTTCGATTTTCAGAATATCCAATTTTTGGGAGGAACACAACTTTAAAAACTCCAATTTGGAATTGGGGAACTTTCCAGTAATACCACTGCAGTCCAGACCACAAATCACTCCAGCAGAGTGCATTCTTTACCAATAATTTATTTATTTCATTAAAAGTTTTGAATATGAGGAAACAATTTTCAAAGTGATTTAAACAACTAAATAGGAGCAGAGGTCTTCACAGGTTTGTAGAGTCTTTGAATATTAAACAAATAAACCTCAACTTTCACTGTGAGGACATCAAGATTGGAACAGCAACAAGAAACCCCTCATAACTGGTTACAGCATCTCAGCCAGTTCTAGTTGAAAAAGTGGCCAAAATCATTAAAAAACAGTGTTGAAAAGACTCACCCTTGATTTTCTCCCCCAGGATGGGTCTCCAGAGGAGTGTCAAGGTCTTTTCTGGCTCTCTTCTTCCATTTGGTGTAGTACTTGTTGGTGTTTAGCAGAAATCCACCCTGCTGACTGTTTTAAGAAGAGAAGTGATATAATGCCTGTTAAAATTCATTATCAAATCATGTTAATGATTAAAGATTTATTTTTACATGTATACTGTACTATTTCAGATTTCTAGTTTCCAAATTTCCTTGTCTTTGCTCTTCTCCCCATTTTCTCTTGGCCATACCATCATTTCTTTGAGGATATTCTTTTCTTAAGACTGTAATGTTTTTGCAATTCTTCTACACGAGGATTCACTTGATGTCACAATCATTTATCATGATATCCACATGGCCTATATCTGTCACTGCAATGTCACTCAGGATAATTCCCAAGTTCCAGAAAAGCCCCAGTATTACAACTGCTTTTCCCTCTCCCAACCCCAAAAGCATCCGGTGGCCACTGGCTCCACATAGACTGAGTCTATCTCTTTACTTGTAATTAGACTGTTGAATTCATCAATTTCTTCTTTTGTCAATGTAGGCTGTTTGTGAGTTTCTAGGAATTTATCCATTTCCTCTAAATTATCATTCTTGTTGGCATAAAATTTTTCAAAGTATCCTCTTATGATACTCTTTATTTCGGTGGAGTCAGTAGTGATATCCCCTTCTTCATTCCTTATTTTGTGTATTTGCATCTGTTCTCTCTTTTTCTTTGTTAGTCTGGCTAAGGGTTTGTCAATTTTTTGATCTTCTCAAAGAAACAGCTTTTGGTTTTGTTTATTTTTTCTAGTGCTTCTTTATTTTCTATTTCATTTAGTTCTGCTCTAATCTTTGTTATTTCTTTCTCTCTACTTCCTTTGGGGTTAGTTTGTTGCTTTCCAATTTCTCCAGGTGTGCAGTTAGGTCTTCAATTTTAGCTCATTCTTCTTTTTTAATATATGCATTTATGGCTATGAATTTCCCTCTCCTTACAGCTTTGGCTGCATCCCATGGGTTTTAATATGTTGTGTTCTCAGTTTCATTCGATTCGAGATAGTTACTAATTTCTTTTGAGATTTCCTCCTTGATCCACTGTTTGTCTAAAAGTGTGTTCTTTAACTTCCATATCTTTGTGCCTAAACTGGTTCTCTGGCCCTTAGTGATTTCCAATTTCATTCCACTCTAGTCAGAGAAATTACTCTGTATAATCTCAATCTTTCTGAATTCATTTAGAGTTGTTCTGTGGCCTAGCATGTGGTCTATCTTGGAGTATGATCCATGTGCACTCGAGAAGAATGTATATCCCACTGTATTTGGTTGTAGCATTCTGTATATGTCTATTAGGTCCAGGTCCTCTAATGTACTATTCAGAGTCTTTGTTTCTTTATTGACTCTCCATCTAGATGTTCTATCTAATGGTGATAATGGTGTCTTAAAGTAACCCACTATAAGTGTAGAAGCAATTATTTCTCTGCTTAGTTTTTCCAGTGTTTGCCTCATGTATTTTGAGGCACCCGGGTTAGATGCATAAATATTTATGATTGTTCTCTCTTATTGTAAGATTACCCCTTTTACTAATATATAGGCCCCATCTTTGTCTTTTACAGTAGTTTTGCATTTAAAGTCGATTTTGTCTGATATTAGGAAAGTTACTCCTGCCCTTTTTTCACTATTGTTTGCTTGTTAAATTGTTTTCCAGCCTTCACTTTCAGCCTCCTTGAATCCCTGTGTCTAAGGTGGGTTTCTTGTAGACAACATTTAGATAGGTGATATTTCCTTATCCATTCTGCCAATCTGTGTCTCTTGACTGGTGAGTTTAATCCATTAACATTCAGTGTTATTACTCTCAATGAATTTCTTAAATCAGCCATATTTTCTTTAGGTTTATGTATTCATATGTTGTTTTTATTTCTATTTTTGTCTTTTTAGTTTTTCTTACATTCTCCTCCAACTCTGTCTCTCCTCTTTTTTCCTTTCAACCTGTAGAACTTCCTTTAGTATTTCTTGAAGTGTCAGTTTCTTACTGGCATATTCTCTTAATATCTGTTTATCTGTAAATATTTTGTACTCTCCATCATTTTTGAATGGCAGCTTTGCTGGATAGAGAATTCATGGCTGGAAGTTTTTTTCTTTTAGTATGTCTATATGGGATAGCACTGTCTTCTTGCCTCCATGGTTTCAGATGAGAAATCAGCACTTAATCTTATTGTGCTTCTCTTGTATGTGATAGTTCTCCTTTCTCTTGCTGCCTTGAGTATTTTCTGTTTGTCTTGAGCATTGGACATTTTGATAATTATATATCTTGGAGTAGGCCTGTTGGGATTTATACTCTTTGGGCTGCGCTGTGCCTCCTGGACATGTACATCCAACTCCCTCAATAGGGTTGGGAAGTTTTCAGTCATTATTTCCTTCAACACTCCTTCTGTTCCCTTTCCCTTCTCTTCTCCTTCTGGGATGCCTATAATGCATATGTTTGTGCATTTTGTGTTGTCAGTTAACTACCTAATTCCTTTCTGGGTTTTTTTCTGTCTTTTTATCTATCTGTTCTACTATCTGTTTGATTTCAGATGTACTGTCTTCCACATCACTAATTCTTTCTTCTGCCTGTTCAAATCTGCTGTTATGTGAACCCAACATCTTTTTGATTTCTTGGATTGTGCCACTGATCACCATCATATCTGTTATCTTTTTATGTATGTTTACAATTTCTTCAGTATGTTCTCCCAGTGTCTTCTTAATATCCTTAATCTGTTTCAGCACTTCATTAAGTTGGTCCATGATATTTGTTTGGACCTCTTTGATTAGTTGTTCAATGTTCTGCATCTCTTCCTGGTTTTTAGTTTGATCATTGGACTGGTCCATGTCTTCCTGTTTCTCAGTATGGTTTGCAATTTTTTGTTGCCCTCTTGTCATCATTTTATCTTGATGGATTTATTCAGTTGTTTATCTTCTCTCTCTGCTCTAGAATTTTATTTAGCTCTTGGTTCTGTGTATGTAAGTTTTCTCTTTGACACTTTGTTCTTCTTGTATTTCCTTGTTTTTTTCTATGGTCCCTGGAAGGAAAAAGATTAGGGCCTGAGGAATTGAAAGAGGTGAGAAAGGAAAAAGGATAATTGTAATATTGATAAAAGTTAGAAGAGTGGCTGTATCAGACTTAGTAAAATGAATATTTAACTCATGTAGGCAGTGTAGAGTAATAGGGGGAAAAAAGTGGAGTACTTATAATGGAATGGGAAACCAAATAAAAAACAATATATAGAATGATTTAAAGGACAGAATGATGAGGAGAGAGGGAAAGAGTAAAGAAAAGGCTGAAAGGAAAAGTTAATAGCAATAATAAAAAAAGAAAACAGAATAAACATGATAGAAATCAACACCCATGAAGTTGAGGACTAATGAAAAATATGGAATGTAAGAATCACAATAGAAAGCAGAAGGTGGAATGATAAAGGAAGGAAAATAGATAGCATTGGTAGACAATATCACTATACACAGGGAATGGAAAATCAAGTAAGAAGCAGCACAGCAAAGAAGAAACAAGGTAGCAGTACCCAATTTTAAAAATGGGGGTTGGGGAAATGCCCAAGGATAATTGCCAAGCTTACTAAGTGTGCATCTTTTTATCTTAGGTAAATTAGAGTGATTTTAGGTAAAATGAGTTATCCAACACATTCTAATTGAAGTCACAATGCTGACATGAATGAATGGTTTAGAAAATGATAAAAATCATACTCACAGGGAGAAAATGCATTGAGCAGCAGAGAACATTCTCCAGAGGGCAGTATATAGAGAGATTGCTGTGGAGTCTTGGTGCCCAGGGCTTAGGTCTGCCTCCATTCACAGATTCTCAGCTGTTATCAGTTTTACATATTGAATTTTAATTGTTTAGAAAGCACTGTCCATGGTCTCATTTTAAAATAGGAACTTTATTTATTTATTGGCTTAGAGAGAGGCCACATTTGGCCAATAAGGAGGCTCTCAGGAGGCAACTCCTAGGCACCCACCACACTAAACTTTCAATTTCAAGAGCAAAGGCTCACAAGCATAGTCATCAATATCAAGGACCATCAATGGACCATCATCCTTTGCCACTCATGCCCCTGCACTTGGGGGACTGTTGTTGCTCCATTAGAGAATGTGGCAGAGCCCTCCAAGATGAGAATTTAATATTATCTTGGTTATTGTGTGAATCTCCACCCACTGTGACAATGACCCATGAACATTTGAACACATTTATATACCTCATAATTGTACCCAGGTAAACTTCCTACCATATATCCCCCAACACTGACACCCCACACCAATGATTCCTCCCTGCCCCAGTTGTAACCCTTCTGTGTTCTAAAGCTTCTTGAAAACTGAAGCCAATAAAATAGCCAAATGCAATTAATAGGAAAATGAAATAATAATGATAGGTTTAAATATAAGAAATAAAATACATAAAATTTAAAAACCTATAAGTAAAAATTTAAAAATTTAAAAATTGGGTTATTAAAAGATAATTTAAAAATATTAAAAATTTTTTGACATTTTGCTTTTTATCACTCTAATATATGTTGTCCTGTATGTACAGTGATATTTTCTTCCATTTATTCCCCAGGGTCTTACTTTCTTTCATTTTGTTTTCAAAGAAATTTTAGGTCACAATAAAGTCATATACAGAATACAGGGGACTCCCATATACCCAACATTCTGCCCCTTTTCCCTTTTCCCATATTAATACCTTTTTATATGTGGATGGTACATTTTTTAGAACTAATATACAAATAGTGAAACATAGCTACTAACCATGGTCAATGGTTTACATTATGGTTAACATTTTAGACTGTACACTTTTATAAATATTAATATTTAACATGGCCTGTGTCCATCATTGCAAGATCATGTAGAACACTTCCACTGCTCACTAAATACCACCTGTTCCATCTATTCTCTTCCTCGTTCCCCCTCCCTTCAGGACCCATGGCAACCACCCAGATTCACTCCTTGGATGACAAGATTCATAGTTACTTGCAACCACATTGAAGTCTTGACACACTGGTTTCTCCTACCCCCATTAGGAAGAGCCCATGCTCTTGAGAGACTCCTGCCCATCTGTTTGAGAACATATCAGTCCTCCCCAGGATGGGAGTCCAATTCCACCCTGCTCATTATGATGGTCTCCACCCACTGATACAACACATTATGACAAAATGATCACTCTAACATTCCCTAGAAGCCTGTCTCGGGTGTACCCTATCCCAAATGCTCCCCATCCAACACACTAAACCAGTAACCCTTCCTTGTTGTAATGCCATAAGAGCCTTCCCACCTTTGTACTTTCAACCACACACCTGCCAAACCCCAGAGTTCACCTGATCCCTCCCCCAACCCTCCACCCAGTTCCATGAAGTGTCTAACCCACCCTCCCGACTCTACCTACCTGTAAAACCTGCACCAACCAACCCAATAGAATCACTACACTCCTGTCACATCCTTTCACTGGCCAACTACACACTTCTACCTTATCCTAGATTTCGCCCATATGCATGTTGGCTCACAAATTTCTTCTCCCTTTCTATTTCCTATAAACCTATCTTCAGACAGTAACTCTCCAAGTCTGCTCAATTTGCTTAATTCATATCAGTGAGGTCATGTAATATTTGTCCTTCAATTCCTAGCTTGCTTCACTCAACATAAGGTCCTCAAGATTCATCCATGTTTTCCTGTGTGTTAGCACTGTATTCCTTCTTACAGCTGAGTAATATTCCATTGTATGTATGTACCACATTTTGTTTTTCCATTCATCTGTTGATGGGCATTTTGGGTTGATTCCAACTTTTGGCAACAGTGAATAATGCCACTATGAACATTGGTGTGCATATATCTGTTAATGTCCTTGCCTTCAATTCTTCTGGGTATTTACCCAGGAATGGAATTGCTGGATCATATGGCAGTTATATAGTTAGCTTTTTGTGGAACCGCCAACAGTCGTCCACAATGGCTGGACAATTTTACATTTCCAACAGCAGTGGATAAGGGTTCCCATACCTCCACATCCTATCTAACACTTGTAGTCCTCTGTTTTTTTAACAGCTGAAGTCTAATGAGTGTAAAATGGTATCTATTTGTAGTTTTGATTTGCATTTCCCCAATAGCTAGTGATGTTAAGCATCATTTCATGTGCTTTTTAGAAATTTGCGTTTTGTCCTTGGAGAAATGTATTTTTTGTTTGTTTGTTCCCTCAGAACATTTACTGTTCTTAATATCTTTTAGAGAAACAAATTTCTCGATAACTAATTCAATCATATCCAGCACATGGTAGTCATACATATGACCTATTACTAGGTTATGTGGCTGTTTCTTTTTGAGTATTTTTTTTACTTTATTTTGTACATTTAATAATTGAAAATATAAACAAAAACTAAAAAGTAAAGACAAATGAATAAATATATACATTTCTCAATTAAATGAAATTGATACATATACATTTTTTAAAATCAAACAATATGTTACACAATATATTTGGTTCATAGTAACTAATTCATTCAGTATTTGTCCTTTGGTGTCTGGCTTGCTTATTTCAACATAATGTCCTCCAGGTTCATCCATGTTGTCTTATGCTTTACAAGTCCACTTCTTCTTACAGCTGCATAGTATTCCATTGTCTGAATAGACCACAGTTTGTTTATCCATTCATCTGTTGATGGACACCTGGGTTGTTTCCAACTTTTGGCAATGGTGAATAATTTTGGTAAGAACATCTGTGTGCAGATGTCTATTCATGTCACCACTCTCAGTTCTTCTGGGTATATACCCAGTAGTGGTATTGCTGGGCCATATGGCAAGTCTGTATTCAACTTCTTTAGGAAGTCCTCCACAGTGGCTATACCAATCTGCATTCCCAACAACAGTGAATAAGTGTTCCTATCTCTCCACCTCCTCTCCAACACTTATAGTTCTCTGTCTTTTTAATAGTGGCCATTCTGATAAGGGAGAAATGACATCTCATTGTGGTTTTGATTTGCATTTCCTTAATCATGAGTGATTTTGTGCATATCTTCATGGTTTTTTTTTTGCCATTTGTATTTCTTCTTTGGAGAAATGTCTATTCAAGTCTTTTGCCCATTTTTTAATTGGGTTGTTTGTCTTTTTATTGTTGAGTTGTAGCATCTCTTTATATATCCTGGATATTAATCCCTTATCAGATATGTGATTTCCAAATATTTTTTCTCATTGAGTTGGCTGCCTTTTCACCCTTTTGACAAAGTCCTATGAGGTGCAAAAGTGTTTAATTTTGAGGAGATCCCATTTATCTATTTTTTCTTTTGTTGCACGTGCTTTGGGTGTAAGGTCTAAGAAACCACCACCTACTACAAGGTCTTGAAGATGTTTCCCTACATTTCCTTCTACTAGTTTTATAGTCCTGGCTTTTATATTTAGATCTTTGATCCATTTTAACTTGATTCTTGTATAGGGGATAAGATGGGGGCCCTCTTTCATTCTTTTGGTTATAGATATGCAGTTTTCCCAACACCATTTGTTGAAGAGACTATTTTTTAATGTTAGCATGGACTTGGTAGGTTTGTCAAAACCAGTTGACTATATAGGTGAGGGTTTATTTCTGGATTCTCAATTTTATTCCACTGATCAATGTGTCTAGCTTTATGCTAGTACCATGCTGTTTTGACCACTGTAGCTTTGTAATATGTTTCAAGGTCAGGCAGTGAAATTCTTCCCACATTCATTTTCTTTTTCAGAATGCTTTTATCTATTCAGGTGCACTTACCCTTCCAGATGAATTTGGTAATTGCCAGAGAAGTGTCTTTTAAAGTCACTTGCCCATTTTTAAAAAATGGGTTGTTGTCTTTTTATTTTTGAGGTGTAAGTTTTCTTTATATATGTTGGTTATTAGGTTCCTATCAGATATATGTTTAATAAATATTTTCTCCCATTGGATAGGCTATCTTTTCAGTTTCTTGACAAACTCCTTTGAAGTGCAAAAGTTTTTAATTATGAGGAGCTCCAATTTATCTATTTTTATTTCACTGTTTGTGATTTGTGTGTGAAGTTCATGAAATCATTTCCTATTACAAGATCCTGTAGATGTTTCCCTACATTATTTTCCAAAGTCTTTATGGTCTTCGTTCTTAGATTTAGATCTTTGATCCATCTTGAGTTAATTTTTGTATAAGGTGTGAGATGGTGTTCCTCTCTCATTTTTTGGATATGGATATCCAGTTCTCCAAGCACCATGTGTTGAAGAGGCCATTCTCTGCCAGTTGAGTGGACTTGGTGGCCTTGTCAAATATCAGATGACAGTATATGTGAGGAACTATATCAGAATTCTCAATTGGGTTCCCTTGGTCACTATGTCTATCCTTGTGTCAATAACATGCAGTTTTGACCACTGTAGCTTTGTATTATGTTTTAAAGTCAGGTAATGTGATTCCTCCAATTTCATTTTTCTTTTTTCAATATGTCTTTGGCTATTTGGGGCTTCTGGCCCTTCTAAATAATTTTCAATGTTAGTTTTCCAAATCAGTGAAAACAGCTATGTTGATTTTTTTTTTTTTTGGTTGCATTAAATCTGTAGATTAGTTTTGGTAGGATAGCCATCTTAATGATTTTTTCCTATCCATGAACAGGGAATAACTTCCATTTATTTGACTCTTCTTTGATTTCCTTTAACAGTGTTGTGTAGCTTTCTTTGTATATAATCCTAGGTATTTTAGTTACTATTGTAAATGGTATTTTTTTCTTGACCTCCTCCTCAGATTGCTCATTATCCGTGTACAGAAATGGTACTGATTTTTGCACATTGATCTTATAACCTGTGATGTTACTGAACTCATTTATAAGTTCTGTAAGTTTTGTTGTAGATTTCTCAGGGCTTTCTATATATAGGATCATGTCATCTGCAAATAGTGAAATTTTTATTCTTCCTTTCCAATTTGGATGCCTTTTATAACTTTTTCTTACCTCAGTGTTCAAGCGAGTACTTCCAACACAATGTTAAATAGGAGCAGTGATAGTGGGCATCCTTGTCTTGTTCCCAATCTTAGAGGGAAAGCTTTTAGGATTTCACCATTGTATATGATGTTAGCTGTGGGTTTTTCATATATACTCTTTATCATGATCAGAAAGTTTCCTTCTACTCTTATCTTTCACAGCGTTTTTATCAGGAAAAGGTGCTGTATTTTGTTGAATGCTTTTTCTGCAGCTATAGAGATGATCATTTGATTTTTTTTCTTTAGTTCTGTTTATGTGGTGTATTACATTGATTAATTTCCTTATGTTGAACCATCTTTGCATGCCTAGGATGAAACCATGGTGTATAATTTATTTGGTATGTTGTTGAATATGATTAGCAAGTACTTTGTTGAGGATTTTAGCATCTAGCTTCTTTAGAGATATTGGTCCATAATTTTCCTTTCCTGTGGCATCTTTGGCTTTGGTATTAGGGTAATTTTGGCATGATAGAATGAGTTAGGCAATGTTCCTTCTACTTCTATTTTTTTAGAAAAGCTTAAGCAGGATTGGTGCTAGTTCTTTCCAGAATCTTTGGTAGAATTCACCTGTGAAGCTATCTGGTCCTGAGCTCTTCTTAGTTGTGAGGTTTTTGATGACCGAGTCTATCTCTTTACTTGTGACTGGTCTGTTGAGTTTATCAATTTCTTCTTTCATCAATGTAGGCTGCTTATAAGTGTCTAAGAATTTGTCCATTTCCTCTAAATTACCCTTCTTGTTGGCATACAATTTTCAAACTATCCTCTTATGATACCCTTTATTTCCATGGGGTGAGTGGTGATATCACCTTTCCAATTTCTTATTTTTTGTATTTGCATCTTCTCTCTTTTTTTCTTTGTTAGTCTAGCTCAGGGTATGCCAATTTTATTGATCTTCTCAAAGAACCATCTTTTAGTTTTATTTTTTCTAGTGCTTTCTTGTTTTCTATTTCATTTAGTTCTGCTCTAATCTGTTATTTCCTTCTATCTACTTCCTTTGGGGTTAGTTTTTTCTCTTTTTAATTCCTCCAGGTGTGCAGTTAGGTCTTTGATTTAAGCTTTTTTTTTTTTAATTTTATATATGCTATTATGGCTATGAATTTCCTTCTCAGTACACCTTTGTTGCATCCCATAGGTTTTGATATGTTGTGTTGTCATTTTCATTCATTTCAAGGTAGTTACAGATTTCTTTTGAGATTTCCTCCTTGATCCACTGTTTGTTTAAGAGTATGTTGCTTAACTTCCATATCTTTTTGCCTAATCTGTTTATCTGGCCCTTACTGATTTCCAGCTTCAATGCATTGTGGCTAGAGAAATTACTTTGTATAATTTCAATTTTTCTAAATTCATTGAGAATTTTTCTGTGGCCTACCATGTGTTCTGTCTTGGAGAATGATCCATGTGCACTTGAGAGGAATGTATATCCCACTGTATTTGGGTGTAGTGTTCTCTATATATCTATTAGGTCGAGATACTCTATTGTATTATTCAAAGTCTTTGTTTCTTTATTGGTTCTCTGTTGAGGTGTTCTGTCTAAAGGTGATAATGGTGTATTAAAGTCTCCCACTATAATTGTAGGGCCATCTATTTCTCCACTTAGTTTTCAAATGTTTGCCTCATGTATTTTGAGGCACCCAGGTTAGGTGCATAAATGTTTATGATTGTTCTTTCTTCTTGAATAATTAACCCTTTTACTAATATTTAATGTCCATCTTTGTCTTTTACAATAGTTTTGCATTTAAAGTCTATTGTGTCTGATATTAGTATAGGTACTTCTTCCCATTTTTGGTTATCGTTTGCTTGTAAGTTTGTTTTCCAGCCATTCACTTTCAACCTCCTTGAATCCCTGGGTCTAAGGTGGGTTTCTTGTAGTCAACTAAAAAGACAAAAAGAGAAATAAAAACAACAAATGACATACATAAATTCAAAGAAAATATGGCTAATGTAAGTAATTCCTTGAGAATAATAACACTGAATGTTAATGGATTAAACTCATCAGTCATGAGACACAGATTGGCAAAATGGATAAGGAAATATGACCCATCTATATGATGTCTACCAAAAAGAAAATTTAAAGAAATGATCTCATTCTTTTTCTTTCTTGTTCTGTAAAGAAACAAATGCACAGTCAGGTTCAGTAATTGTTTGCATATCCAAGGGCTGAAAGGGCAGAACAGTACTACAGCCTGGCCTTCTTTCATTGATCTACTTATCTCAGAACATTATATATGTGTTTTTGTAGGTGGATCCTATTTCCAGGGAAAAATTGACATGTGGAGGAAAAAAAATTTTTTAATTATGGTTATAAATGGAATTTAATACAACCATATAAGGTTTCATACATCAAAACCTGTTAAGAATCTATATGGAACATTTAGCTTTGTTGAAAAAGAGACATTGAATCATATATATTGCTAGATTTATATCAATTTGCTCCTGATTTTTGTAGAGTGATTTAATAGTAAGAATAAATGAACTGCTCCTTATAATAACTTGGTTTCATTGAAAGTGAAATGTATCTACATAGTCATCTGCTCTACAAGGCTACTTCCATCATAATTGATGAAAACAAAACATTGTCTAAAAGCAATTTTCTGAAAATATTGTGAAAATTTAATTTCCCAGTACAGCAATCTTGCACATTCACCATCTTCACTGAATTACCAGTTATTTTGTCTATCATAAAGTGAATTATCAGGCTATTAATGTATGTTTGGAATGTTTTTTTAACACCATTAAGGGTAGTTGGAAATTTAAGTTAAAGTTTTCTTTTGTTTAGTGGAACATAAAAGATTATTTGTGGTCTTTCAGAGTGAAAACTATATTTATGTATAAATGTAAACTTTGTCATTAGTATCCCAAACTTATTTATTTACTTACTGATGTAGGAAATGAGATGAAAATTATAAAAAGAGCCCACATAAACAAAACAAAGCAAATGTTGCCCTGGCAGTTGAAAGGATAAGATCATGAAAAGTACTCATGTGATACCTTGCCATAATGGAGAAGAAAGACTCCCCATTCTAGAGAAATTTCTATGAAAATATCCAGTAGTTAATGAAATGAGGAAACCCTGAGTGACCAGAAACATTGAGAAGTCTTATAGGAACAAACAAGAAAACACAGGATTCCAATAAACACAAGATACCATGTTGACATAGAAACTCTAGCACTATATTGAACAACAGTGGTGACAGGGGCCATACTTGTCTTGTCACTGATCCCAATGGGAAAGCTTTCAGTCTTTCATCTTTGAGTACAATTTTAGCTGTGAGTTTTTCATATATGGACTTTATCATGTTGAGAAAGTTTCCTTCAATTCCTATCTTTTGTAGTATTTTTTATCAAGAAAGGATGCTGTATTTTGTCAAATGCCTTTTCTGCATCAATTGGTAAGGTCATGTGATTTTTCTTGTTTGATTTATTAATTTGGTGTATTATGCTGATTGATTTTCTTCTGTTGAACCACCCTGGCATGCCTGGTATAAAACCTACTTGATCATGATGAATAATTGTTTTAATGTGTTGTTGGATTCAATCAACAAGTATTTTGTTGAAGAATTTTGCATCCATATTCACTAAGGAAATGGGTCTGTAATTTTCTCTTTTCACAATATATTTACCTGGATTTGGTATTAGGGTGATATTGGAGTCATAGAATTAGTTTAGTAACAGTCTTTCTTTTTCCCATTTTTTGGAAAACTTGAATAAAATTCATATTAAATTCATATTAAATCTTCTTTGAACTCACCTGTGAAACCATCTGTCCTGGGCTTTTCATTTTGGGAAGTTGTTGATGACTCTTTAAATCTCTTTATTTATCCAATTCACCAAACTGTGTCTTTTGTTTGGGAAGTTTAATCCATTAACATTCAATATTATTACTCTAAAGGCAGTTCTTATCACACATTTTGACCTTTGGGTTTTGGCTGCCATATATTATTTTCACCACTCTTTTGATACTTTTTAAAAAACCTTTACTGATGTAATCTTCGTTTCTAGACTGTCTTCCAAGCCTCTCTCTCCTATCTCTTCTTTTCAGGCTATAGCACCCCCTGTAGTATTTCTTACAAAGGCAGTCCCTTAGTAACAAATTCTCTCAGTTTCTGTTAATCTGTGAATATTCTAAACTTGCCCTCATTTTTCAAAGTCTTGCCAGATAAAGATTCTTGGCTGACAGTTTTCCTCTTGCAATATTTTAACTATATCATACCACTGCCTTCTTGCCTCCATGGTTTCTGATGAGAAATCAGCACATAATCTTACTGGGGATCCCTTGTATGTTATGCATTGCTTTTCTCTTGTTGCTGTCAAAATTCTCTCTTTGTCTTTGGTATTTGTCATTCTGATTGTTATGTGTCTCAGAATAAGTCTATTTGGATTTATTCAGTTAGGAGTATTTTGTGCTTCTTGGTCATGGATATCTATGTCCTTCTATAGGTTTGGGAAATTTTCTAACATAATTTCTTTAAATATTCCTCCTGCCCCCTTTCCCTTCTCTTCTTCTTCTGAGACAGTCAAGACACATATGTATGCATGTCTTTTGCTGTCATTTATCTCCCTCAGACCCTGTTCAATTTTATGAGTCTTTTATTCATCTGTTCTTTTATATATTTGCTTTCAGAGACCATGTCTTCAAGCTCACCAATCCTTTTTTCTGCCTCCTCAAATTTGATGTTATATGCCTCCAATGTTTTTAATTTCATTTAGTGTGCCTTTCATGCCCATTAGATCTGCTATTTTTCCATGTATGCTTTCAAATTCTTTGTGCTCCTCCAGTGTCTTTTTTTTTTTTGCACACCTGTGTTCATAGCAGTATTATTCACAGTAGCCCAAAGTTGGAATCAATCCAAGTGTCCATCAACCAATGAATGGTTAAACAAAATGTGGTATATACACACAATGGAATATTATTCAGCGATATAAATGCATGAGGTTTTGATATATACAACAACATGGATGAAACTTGAAGATATCAGGTTGAGTGAAATAAGCCAGACACAAAGGGCCAAATATTGTATGATCTCACTGATGTGAAATAATTAGAATAAGCAAACTCACAGAATACAGGTTAACAGGGAAAGGGATGGGGCAAGAAACATGGAGTTAATGCTTAAAGTGTACATTATTTCTATTTGGAATTATGGAAAAGTTTTGGTAATAGATGGTGGTGATGGTAACACAACATTGTGAACATAATTAACAGCATTGAATTATATATTTGAATGTGGTTAAAAGGGAAAATGCTAGATTGTGTATCTTACTAGAACAAAAATTTTAAAAACACACATACACACACATGGACTTGCACAATACAATGAACCCTAACTTAAACCATGGATTATAGTTAATACAATTATAAATATGTCTAATTGTAACAAATGTACCACACCAATGCAAGGTGTTGATAATAGGGTGGTATCTTAAGCATGATTTTTTGTACACCTAGTTCTATAATTAAAAAATAATTTTGTTATGAACTTATTCACCAGGTCTAGGCTCCTGGCCATCTGCAGCTCTCATCTTAAGGTTGCACTGCTGATGTGCACCACAGCCTGTGGGTTAAGGCACAGGAGGGGAGAAACGGCCCTTCAAGAAGGGGCATAAGATTCTCCTGTGCCCCGGGGAGTATGGCCAGCTCCCCTATGTCTCCCAAGGAGTTGCATTAGCGCAGAAGCCTAACTTTAAGCGCCTGGGTGACCTTAAGACTGTAAATCATTTGACTGCTGTTACACAATTAGATGATAAAAAGTCGGCGAGAGGGGCCCCCTTAGAGGTTCTCTATCTAACCGGTAGACATGTTTCTAACTAACTGGAGACTCCGGAAAAGGGCTGGCGGATTCTTCCCCAGGGGGTTTCGGGGGAGCAGGGACACCCGCCCGGGCGTCAGCCTCCCCCAGCACCCCCGCTCTCGGCCTGGCCCGCGGCAAACTTTATGCACGTGATTCCAATTTGCAAGCCCCTGCCAGGCGGCGCGCGTCCTCCCGGGCCGGGGAGCTCCCAGGTACCGCAGCCACTCACCGTGCGGGTCTGCTGCGTTGCCCACGGTGGTCCCCAACAGCGCCAGCACCTGCAGCCATCCAGCAGCAGCGCAGCCCTGGCTCCTCGGGCGCCGAGTCCCATTGTTCTGCAGGCAGAACCCACGTGGGTCTCGAGCCGAGGCGATGACGGCGAGAGAAGTTCCTTCCGGTACGGGACAACAGCCCCTTGTCCTCTTCCACTGCGCTGGCCTCCCCTTCCTGCACCTGCTCCCCAGATGACCAAATATGGCGCGGGAGCCTGGGCGGAGCGCGGGGCAGAGCTGGGGTGGAGCTGGGGCAGAGTGCCGGGCAGAGCCAGGGCGGAGCGGGGGAGGAGCACAGGGAAGTCCTCCCCAGCTTCCCCGCCCCCCCCCAGTGTCTTCTTTCTTTTTTTTCCTTTTTTAAAAACTTCTATTTCATTAACTTTATTTCATTGATTATATACAGCGATGGCAAGAGAGTAAACCTTTGCTCTACTAGTATTTAGTTCATGGTAGTATCTAAAAACCATATTGTGACACCTCCAGAAAAAAAAGTCATTTCTCCAGGCAAATCTGAAGCTATTATTAAGCATATTATGAATATAACCAAGGCTTGGATTATATCATGGGCCAATAAAATAATATTAATTACTTGAGTCATCATAGTATGTAATAAGTAAGCAATGAAAAATTACAGTAAAAATAGATATCCTTCATTCGAGCCTAGTTGTTTTGAGCAATTCACAATGTATCTAAAATTTAGACACATTTAGACTCTAAATGAATAAACTGCTGTGATGGAAGGTTTGCCCTTCAATTTTCTTGGTCCATTGATTGGAACATTGTAAAATGTGGACTAGTAACACATCCCTGGTTGATAAGAAACTCCTCATTAGAGATTGTGAGGGATGTAGCCGCAAACTGTGATTAGGAAGAAAATGGATTTAAAATGGCAGCCCTGAGCCATTAGGGGAATGGCAAAGGTGGAGGGGGCCGGGGATGTCACCACTTGGCAGCCTCTTCTAGTAGGCAATTGCCTTTTTCCTAGTTTTAGACCCATTCAATTGCAAATAGAATTTGCACTTGACCTGCCCTTGAATGAATTGGCTAATAGAAATGTAGCAATCTGTGGAAAAGGCACTGTGAAACAACAAATCATGATATAATTTCTCTACACTGTATAAAAACTCACCACCCTCATTAATCTAATTATACAGTAACCTAACACGTTGAAGTTCGCCCAGTCTCAGACCCCTCCCGGCTGCTTTCAGGAAGGCAAATGTGAAATAATGACTCCGGAACTGGGACTCTCGGGTCCATTCCCAGCTCATTCCATCTGCCCCGGATCATGGGTCACATTCGGATTTCCACCGCGGCTCTGCCCTGGTTTTACAAAATGTCCCCAAGAGGCTGGCAACGCGGTTCTGCAGATGTGATTGGCTGCGAAGGGACCTGCCGCAAGGAGCAGGAGCTAGAACTTGAAGGCAATGGGGAAAGAGGAAGGTAATAATTCCAGCGTCTTCTTAATATCCTTATCTTTTTAGTCATTTCATTGAATTTATTACAGATTTGTTTGAAAATTTATGATTAGTTGCCTCAATTCATTTATGTCATCTGGAGACTAATTTTGTTCCTTTGATCGAGTCAAAGCTTCCTGTTTTTTGGTATGGATTGTAATTTTTGTTGGTGTCTTGGATCTGGCTTACTAGATGTAATATTCTGGGTGCAGTTTCTTTCTTTAGTTTAAGGCTTTCTTGCCCTTTCTCTCTTGCTGGTTGTGTAATAGGAACAAAATATGTATTTGGCACTGCAAGCTGTGGAAGTTGAACCTGTGCATATTGCCCCAGGAACCAATGAAATTCTCCCAACTTTCTCCTCTGCCAGGAGCAGGGACAGGTCTGCAGCTCTGTTTAATGATGCAAATCATGCAGGCTAAGACTGCAGTTGCATGGGGAGACTGATGAACTTTCAGAGTCCTTTCTCCCCTATCTGGAAAAGGGATGGAGCCACAGGTGTGGGCAACAATCTATGCCATGCAGGTCCAAAATGATCACAGGTGCCCATGAAAACTGACATAACAACAGCCCCCCTTCTTTCCTACCAAGGTAGGGAATGGACACTCTGGGGTGCCCAACAAGCTAATCTGTGTGGGCTGAATGCACATGCAGTTTCCTTGAGAGCCTGAGTACTGTCCCTTCTCCCCTTTAGGGGGTCGGGATGGAATCATAGGCACTCAACAGTTCAGTCTTTGTAGGCCAAAAGTGCCTGCTGTTGCCTGGAGAGGCTGAAATGACACAAATCTCCTCCTAACCTATTGGGAGGTGGTGGTGGATCAACAGGCACCCAACATTTCTGTTCCTGTAGACCAAAAGTACCTGCTGTTGCCTGGAAAGGCTAAAGAAACAGCAGTCCCTTCATACCCTATTAGGGGGTGGTGGTAGATCTGCAGACACCCAACAGTTTTGTCCCTGTAGATGAAAGTGCCTGCCATTCCTCAGAAAGGCTGAAGAACACCAGACACCCCCTATCCTATTGTGACTTGGGGGTGGATACACAGGCACCCACCAGTCCAGTCTGTGCAGGCCGAATGTACTTGCTGTTGCCCAGAAATGCTGAGGAAACACAGCTCCCCTCCTATCCTACATGGGATGGGGTGTGGGGAGGAGAATGGAGCAACAGGTGTCCAACTGTTCACTGTTTTGGGGTCAAAAGCACCTGCAGTTATGCAGAAAAGCTGAGGAAATGCAACTCCTCTCTTATCCTATTGGGGGTTGGGGATGGAGCTACAGGTGTCTGAGTATCCAGTCCATATGGGCCAAAAGAGCCTGCAATTGCCCAGAAAAGCTGAAGAAACACCAGCCTCCTCTTATCCTGTGGCGTTGGAGTGGTGGAGATGGAAACAAAGGTGATCAACAACAAGTTTGTGTGGACCGAAATCACCTGCAGTTGCCCAGAGAGGCTCAGGAAACACAACTCCTCTCCTATGTGGGGTCTGGGGATGGAACCCCAAGTGTACAACTGTTCAGTCTGTGCCAGCCAAAAGTGCTGCAGTTACACAGAGAGACTGGTGCAGGTTCTGCCAACTTCTTCTCTGCCAGAGGTGGGACTGGAGCCTCTACAGTTGACTGATATTTGACAAGGCTATCAAATTCTCCCACTGGACCAAAACAGTCTATTCAACAAATGGTGCTGGCAGAACTGGATTGCCATATCCAAAAGAATGAAAGAAAAAAAAAAACCTATTTCACACCTTATGCAAAAATTAACTCAAAATGGATCAAGGATCTCAACAAGCATAAAACTCCTAGAAGAAAATGTAGGAAAACATTTTCAAGATCTTCTCATAGGTGGTAGTATCTTAAACCTTACACCCAAAGCATGAACATCAAGTGAAAAAAGTAGATGAATGGGACCACCTCAAAGTTAAGCAGTTTTGCACCTCAGAGAAATTTGTCAAAAGGATGAAAAGGCAGCCAAAACAGTGGGAGAAAATATTTTTGGCAATCACATATCTGATAAAGGTTTAATATCCATGATATATAAAGTGATGATACAACTCAACAATAGAAAGACAAATTGCCCAATTAAAAAGGGACAAAGACTTGAAAATATAATTGTCTGAAGAAGAATTACAGATGGTGAAGAAACACATGAAATACATCACTAGTGATTATGGAAATGCAAATCAAAAGCTACAAAGAGATATCATTTCACACTTATTAGATTTTCCACTATTAAGAAGTCAGAAAACTGTAAGTGTTGGAGATGATGTGGAGAAGGAGCACTTATTCACTATTGGTGGGAATGTAGAATGATACAGCCACTGTGGAAGACTGTTTGGCAGTTCCTAAGGAAGTTGAATATAGACTTGCCATGGGACCCAGCAATAACATTACTAGGTATATACTCAGATGACCTGAGAGCAGTGACATGAATAGACATCTGCACACCGATGTTCATAATGCCGTTACTCATGATTGCCAAAAGTTGGAATCAACCCAGGTGTCCATCAACTGATGAATGGGTCAACAAATTGTGGTGTATACACATGATGGAATTTTATGCAGCTGTAAGAAATGAAGTTGTGAAGCATATGACAACATGGATGAACCTGGAGGACATAATGTTGATTGAATCAAGCCAGACACAAAAGACAAATAATATGATTGTGCTATTAAGAACTAAATATATTATGTAAACTCATGGAGTTAATAGTTATATTATTGGTCACCAGAAAATAGAATGAGGTTAGAGAATGGAAAGCTGAGGGTTAATCTTTGAAGAATTTTTAAAAAGATTGTTTTTAAATTTTTGGAAATAAACAGAAATGGTGAAAGCACATCATAGTGTTTGTAACCAGTTTGTTGGAATAATGAAAACGCTGTATGTATGGTTGGGGTGATGAACGTTTAACTATGTGATTATACTGAATGCCATTGTTTGTACACTTTGGATGTATGTTTTATTGGTATGTATGAATAAAATTGATTGGTTAAAATAACCCAAAACAGATTCATTTAACATAGAACCAAAAATAAAGAATGTAATCTTAAATTCTATACAAGTTAATGTAATACCTTGATACATTTCAAAAAAATTTTAAGCATAAAATGAAAAAGTATTTGTAAAGCCCCTTCAGGGACTAAAAAGGAAAAACATGAAGCTGTAAACTTCCTCACCTGGGGAATTCCTGCCATTCTCTTAGGTAATAGCACCTAATTTACTGTGACTGTAATCAAAGAATTTAAAAAGGTCTATAACCCTTATCTCTATAATAACATAACTAAGCCTAATTTATAATTAAGGCCTAAGAGTCACTTCCTGAAAACCTCTTTTGTTTCTCAAATGTGGCCTTTCTCTCTAAGACAAACAATACAAGTAAACTCACTACTTTTCCTGCTACATGGGACATGACTGCCAGGAATGAACATTCTTGGCAGTGAGGACTTAGTGACAAATACTAATCAACCATGCTTCTGGAGAAGAATCCTAACTACATGGATGGGAGAACTATTAGAATAAAAATAAAGCTGCTATGGGTAAGAAATTTCAAATAGAGTCAGGAGTTCATACTAGAGGTTACTTTTATGCAGGTTTCAGCCAGATATGAAAAATTACCACAGAATGTAAAACCTCATTCAAAAGTGCTAGCTGCCCTCAAGAATAGGATCTGGATTCCATTCCCTATTACAAAAAGTTCTAATAATATTATTGTTAATAATTATTAACATACTCATTGTTAAAATTTGTCTCTACATTTTATCTCAGCCTTGAGAAACTGGAGTACAAGGGGAAAACATTAATAGTCTAGTTAAAACTCAATGTCAATAAATATGTGATGTTGCAATCTAAGAAGTTCCATTCCTCCAACCCCTGGGAATATAAAATTCCATCCCTTTGTAGAATGAAGTAGGCCATTTCTTAAAAATAAATATGCATATACCCCACTACATAATATTAAAACAGGAGACTGGACATGGCTTTGTGTCTGGAAAGCCACCCATCCAGACCATCAGCTCAGGCCCAAGTGGACTGGATCCCACCTAATATTATTTGTCATTCACCCTTCTCTTAAGCTGCAGGGAATCAAACTAGAAATGCACCACCCCAAAGTGAAATGGCAAACATTCCAGAATTGAGAAACACCTCCCTCACACCACAAACAAGTGTCAGCTGACCAACCTCAGGACTGTGAGCATACCTGTGAAGCTTAGATGGACTTAAACTGCTATTCAAAATAACACCCCAATACCCCAAGAAATGTTCCTGGATAATGATAAATATTTAACTTGACACTTGGAAAGACTATAATTCATACTTATGGAAAATCTTCTTTATAGGATAATAGGAGGACATTTTTCAGGTAACTTTAACTCTTACAGTTCAGGAATATCTCTGGGTCCTTCTCAAAATTCCAAACCTCCTAGATGCCCTAGAGAAAGATTATCCATCCAAAAATTTCTCCATGAAATGTAACTATAATTTTAACAGTAGACCCTTACTCAATGCCCTAATTCAGGAGGAAGCAGATAGATATTCACCAAGATAGGTGAATTGTTCCATAAAAAGGGGATGGAATTGAAAAAGACCAAAAATAGTCATATGATATATATTAAACTAGAGCTTTAATTTTTATATTGAGCTAACAAGTAATATTTTAGTTTTAAATATTCACTCTCACTCCTACTATGCATTGTTACTTATTAATGAATGCTGTCTTTAGTCACAAAGTTCCTGTTTTTCCACTCCCTATAAATTCCTGTTTTTCACTCCCTAGCAAGCTCCTGTTTTGCTTCTCCCCCTTACATAAAACCTAATAAAACATACACTAGATGGAGAAGCCTGAGGCCAAGGATAGTCTAAAGATTGGTCATAAGCTCTAGTTTGCAAGTGGACTCAGCCAATAGCATCCCTGCCCCCACCAACCTTGGTCTAATTCTAATAAAAATGCTTGCCTCCTTCGTTCAGGAGGCAGATTTGCGATTACTTTCCTGACTTCTGCCAGCTTAAAAAATATGTTAAAAATCTCTTTCCCTCATTCAATCAATCTTTTTAAAAAAAGATTTATTTATTTACTTTATCCATTTTAAATGCCCCTCCCCACTCCCACCCCCACCACAGTTTTGCTGTTTTGCATCTGTATTAGTCAGCCAAAGGGTGCTAATGTGAAATACCAAAAATGTGTTTGTCTTTATAAAGGGTATTTATTTGGGGTAGAAGTCCACAGTTGCCAGGCCATAAAGCATAAGTTTCTTCTCTCACCAAAGTCTATTGCCATGTGTTGGGGCAAGACAGCTGCCGACGTTTGCCAGGGTTCAGGCTTCTTGGGTTCCTCTCTTCCCAGGGCTGCATTTCTCTTCAGGCTTAGCAACTCTGTTTCTTCCACAAGGTCAGCTGTAGACTATCAGGGAAATGGTTCACTTCTCTTCTCCTGGGGCCTTCTCTCTAACATCAAAACTCCAGCATCAAAACTGCTTCTCATAAAAAACTTCTTCAAATCTGTTTTAGCCATGCCTTTTATATATGATTCCACACCCATCAAGGGGTGGGGCTCAATGCCTTACTGATGTATCCCAGTCAATGCCCTAATCATAACTTCATCATGCCCAGATTAACAGATCAGTTTACAAGCATGATCCAATTATATTTTTGGAATTCATAATTACATCAGATTGCCAGATGGCTACAGTGTCCATTTGCTGGGCAATTCTCTGTGTCTGTTTCCTGCCCTTTCTTTTCATTCTTCTCCTCCAGTATTCACTGGAAGAAGAATTCATTCTTCTCCTCCAGTCTTCACTGGGATTTGATCCTGGGGACCTCCAATGTGGTGCCACCTGTCCCACCTCAGGTCTTGGTTTTCTGGTGCATCTCATCTTGCTTCTCCCCTGTGTCTTTCTCCTGTTTCATCATCATCTTGCTGCATGGCTTGGCAGGGTCTGGCAGGCCCATGTGCAGGGCCTGGTGGCACATTTTATCTTTTTTTTTTTTATTTTTTTCTATTTTACCAGGAGGTCCTGGAGATCAAACCCAGGTCCCTCCATATGGCAGATAGATGCCCAACCATTTGAGCCACATCCACCCCCCGTTTGATCAATCTTGGTGTAGACATTGATTCTCTGTGCTGGGTCAGAACCCCGAGAATCCATGGGGTCCCTTTCACTAAAATTCTATGTAAAAGAGAATACAGCTATTTATGAAGACTTGAAAAATTTAGAAGTAGAATATGAAGAGTAGGGGGCAAAACTTAGCCAATATTTTGATGCTGTCTAGATGTTGAGCATGTGGAAGTCAAGAGTATTCCTTTGCCAGATATGCTTCATGTCCTTACCAACATTCTGATTCAGTGCCCAGCCACTTTCCATCCTTAAGAAGATTTCAGCCTATGAATCTCCAACTCAGAAAATTTCTATACTGCCTCTTCTTGGACATGGTGTTTCTATTTACCCCCTTGCTGAAAACTTCCTGATTCTACCTCTGGTCCACCTCTTTGTCAAGTATTGCAGATGTATGACCATAAAGTGGGTTTTGCCCTACATCACCCTCCTTGTAGATGACATGAAGATCAGTTATATAGTCCTGAACTTTCTCAGTGAGGTCATGATGTTTCCAGCACCAGTGAGAATAAGGGATCACTGAGGACATGGATCAGGATAAGCATGACAGCACTGATGACAGTGACACTGACAGATCTGATGGAGAAAGTGAGGGGGATGAATCTGTGCACTGTGATGATAAGGAGAGAGACAATAATGAAGAATAAAGCCAGATCTGAGTGCATAATTCACAGATATGCCTGGAAAATCAAAGGAAAAAAGAACATAAAGGAACTGACTCTTCTGCAAGCCAATATGCTCCAAATGTCAGGTCAGGAAATCCCAGAGGAAGGATAAAAATTAGAGGAAGTTTCAGAGGATTTTGTTGAAGATGATGATGATTCTGAAGAAGAAAAAGTCACAAAGACAGCCTAAAGAAGAATAGCTTTCTGACAGCACTTCTACAGCTTCTTCACAGCAGCAGTCTCCTCCACAGTCTGTTCCTCCTCAGATACAGGCAACTCCCATGCCAGATACTCTTGGACCACCATCTACATCACCTTTATGGCCACCTGGAACAATCCAGTTCTTCCTAATAGGCCACTTCCAGGTTCTCCTGCATTCATGAGACCACCTGAAATGCCATGAAAATTAGGGTTTTTACCCCAACTTTTACCTCCAAGACCACCACTGGTCTGACACCTGGGCCTTCCCCCAGGTCCACCTTCAGGCCTACCTCGTGGCCCTCTTCCTTGGGGTTTCCATCAAGATTAACTCCCCCCACACCTCCAGGTATCCCTCCACCTCATCCTGTCATGATGTGCCCACATTTGGTGCTTCCACTGGGACCTGTCCTAACTGGGCTTTTTCCACCAGCTCCCTAGCCAAATCCAGGGTTTTTTGGAGTGTCCCACCCAATGTGATTCAGCAGCCCAAGGCAGATGATTTGAGTGCACCCACCATTGAGAAGAATGTTAAAGAAACCATCAGTGCAAAGTCACAGATCACTAATCCCAAGGCAGAGATTACATGATTTGTTCCCATTGCAATGAAGGTACATCAGGAGAATAAAGGAACTACTGCTATTCCCCAAAGAAAGTCATAGAATGGTTCTGCTGTGCCTTTTGCCACAGAAGCCCCCAAAGCTGGCCCTTCTGTTCCTGTCTCAATACAAACTAAGGATGATGTGTATGAAGCCTTAATGAAAGAGATGGAAGGCTTACTGTTACACCTTTTGATGCCATGATAGGCTTCTGTTAACACCAGTGGTCCATGAATCAAAAGGCTTTTATTAAGGTTAGGTGAAGGAATTACTACCACTGTCAGAGTATTTTCTAATTTCAATGCAAAGAATCCTAAAATTAATCCTTGGTCAGAATTTACTGCATTTAAGAGAGGGTTTTACATTCAAAATAGTTAGACTATTCAAGCAGTGCTGCTAACATGCATTTCCATTCATATAATCATTGTTTCATCCCATTTCTTCTGCTTATCCAATTATTTTCAAATGTGTATTAGGGGTATCTTAGTTACTTATTTGTTTTCAACCTCCTTGTGAAGGTAGGTTAATGTGTCAACTTGGCCAGTTAATGGTGCCCAGTTGTTTATTCACAGAAGCACTGGCTTAATTGTCACTGTAAGAACATTTTATCATGTAAGTCCTCCTCACCTATCCCAGGAATATAAATGGGATACACCATTCACCAGGACTGTGAGTAATAAATTTGTGAGACTAACTCCATGTTCCTTGAAGAGCTTGGTGGTTGCTTCTCTGTGGGTCAGATATTAACTTGGGAACTGCTGTCCCTGATCTGGGATCCTTAATCACAATGATAATAATCAGATCCTGGGTTGGCAGAAGTCAAGTGAAAACACTTAATCATTAAAGACAAGGAGGCTGTGAGTACAACAATGAACAGTGGAATCAAAGCAGTAATCAAAATAGTCTCAGATGCAGAGAACTTTGGCATTGACTAATAGATTATGGGGTACCTAGAAGTAAAATAGATTGGCAGTCTACTTAATTCTTGCTTGATCTGTATAAGCAAAAGAGTTCTAGGTCAAGTTAACAAACTGTAACTTAAATTAAGGAAACAGAGTCATGGCACCTTAATCAATATCCAGACTTGAGAGAATTTACAGACCCAGAGCCTCTTGAATGAGGTAAATGCTGGGTCCCATTGGGGAAGGGCTCTGATACACTGCCAGATATTTATAGTTCATAATCTTCCCAGCCTTCCCCACAAAGAACTATGTCCTTTTACCATGGAAACTGTGCTTTGGGGAAAAGGAATGATTGGACATTTTGGGGATTAGTAGACACTTCCTCAGAAGTGACATTAATTCCAGGAGACCCAAACATCACTGTGGTCCACCTGTCAGGGTATGAGCTAATGGAAGTCAGGTGAGCAATGGAGATTTAGCTCAAGTTAACCTAACATGGGTCTATAGTGTTAGGTCAACTTGAGCTAAAGAACCATTCTGTGTTATTTTCCCTATTCAGGATTAGCAACTGGTAGAGTCTTCACATTGGTTCCTCAACTTGTGAAGTGAGGGTTATTATAGTAGGAAAGGCCAAGTGGAAGCCATTAGAACTACCCCTACCTAGCAAAACAGTAAATCAAATGCAATAGCAGATTCCAGTATGGATTGCAGAGATCAGTGCCACAACCAAACACTTGAAGGATGCAGGGGTGAGGATTCCCAGCACTTCCCCATTCAACTCTCCTATTGGTCTGTGCAGAAAACAAATGGATCTTGGAGGATGACAGTGGCTTATCATAAACTTAACCAGGTGGTGATTCCAATTGCAGATGTGGTATCATTGCTTGAGAAAATCAACACACCATTGGTACACTAGTGTGAAGTTATTTATCTGGAAAATGCTTTTTGCTCAATTGATGTTAGTGAGTTTATTTTCAGCTGGCAAAATCAGCAATATACTATCACTATCTTACCTCAGGGTATATCAACTTTCCAGCCTTATGTCACAATATTGTTCACAGGGACCTTGATAATCACTCCCTTTCATGAGACATCACATTATATCGATGACATCATGTTGATTGGACCTAGGAAAAAAATATAGCAACTACTCTAGACTTATTTTAAAGACATTTGTGTGAGGAGAAAATCCCAACAAAAACACAGGGGCCTTCAACCTCTGTTAAGTTTTTATGTGTTCAGTGGTGTAGGGCATGTAAGAAATTCCTTCTACAGTGCAGGATAAGCTATTGGATTTGGCCCTTCCTATGACAAGAAAATAAAAAAAGGCACAATGCCTTGGTAGCCTCTTTGGATTTTGGTGACAATATATTCCTCATTTAGGTGTACTATTCTGTCCCATTTACCAAGTAAGTAGGAAAGTTTCTAGTTTTGAGTGGGAACAGGAACAAGAGGAGTCTCTGTGACAAGTCCAGGCAACTGTTCAAGCAGCCCTGCCACTTGGGCTATATGACCCAGCAGATCCAAAGGTGCTGGAAGTGTCAGTGGCAAATAGAGATGTCATCTGGAGACTTTGGAAGGCCCCTATATAAGGATCTCAATGCATACCCTTAGGATTTTGGAACAAAACCCTGTCATCCTCTGCAGATCACTACTGTCCTTCTGAGAAATAGCTTTTGGCCTGCTACTGGACCTTAGTAGAGACTGAACACTTAACCAGTGGCCACCAAGTTATCAACACAACCTGAGTTGAATACCATTAGCTGGGTATTGTCTGATCCACCAAACCATAATTCCGGGCATGCTCTGCAGCACTCCATCACAAAATGAAAGTGGTATATACATGATAGGTCTCAAGCTTCTCCTGAAGGTACAAGTAATTACATGAGTAAATGGCCCAAATGCCCATGGCTTCCACTCCTGCCACATTAATTCCTCATTTTCAGACAAAAGATATGGCCTCTTGAAGAGTTCCTTACAATCAGTTGACTGAGAAAGCAAAAACTCAGGACTGGTTTACAAATGGTTCTGCATGAACCACTCAAATGTGCATAGCTACAGCACCACAGCCC